>JADGKE010000011.1:0-23059 GCA_026954515.1 Cladochytrium tenue
GGTGGCGATCGATCGATGGTTGTGGGAAGAAGAAATTCCTTGACACACGATGTGGGTGTGGTGAGTGCCAGATTGGCAGGCAGGCAGGCAGGGAGACAGGCAGGCTGCAGGCAAAGTGGTAGATAGGAAGGCAGGCAGACAGACAGATAGTCCCTGGCGAGCAGACAGCCAGACGGTCTGTGTGGCTGCCCTTGTCTTGGTAACAAGCCAGAAGCTCATTTTTCACGGTAAGTCGTGCTTTGTACGATATGGGGGCCAAGGGGACCGTGTCACGGGCGAGCACGCGTCGCGGTGGTGGAAGAGGGGCAGCAGTGGAGGGGTCGGAGCTGCCCGGCGCGACTGGTGGCGGCTTTGAAACACCCGAGGCGGTGGGCGGCGACTACGAAGGCGGCGCTGCGGCAGTGAGCGGTGGTGCCCTGCGAGCCAGCTCCTCGCACGCCATTGCCGACCTGCTCGCCGCGCTGGGCAGTGAGCGTGAGCGGGAACGCCAGGCAGGCATCGAGAGCCTGCGCCGTACTCTGGCCGAGCCGCTCAGCGGAAATGCGGACGAAGTTGGCAGCATCGGAGATGGATCTGGTGCTTCTGCCGGCGGTAGCATGGGGATCCCGACCGGCGGTTTCCTTGCCCTCTTGGACGACGACAACTGGGCCTCGCTCGTTGCGGCCGTTGCAGGGTGCGTGCGGCGTGAAATGTGGGCGTTGGTGGCGAAGGTCGACTCTGCGACGCGTACGTCTGGTGCTGGCGTTTCTCAGCGCCAGGTCAAACTACGAGCCCTTGCCCGTGACTTTGCCAAGGTCTGCTTCGGTTGTCTCGGGGCTCGAGGAGCCCTTTTGGCCGCGTTCAAACCGGCTCTTGAGCATCTGTTGGAGGGCATTACTGCTGAGCATGCAGTGGTTGCGCATTGCCTTTCCGGTTTTTACTCAAAGGTGAATATACGCAATAAACAACGGCTCAATTCTTCATCTAGACTCTCCGCCGCATTCTTGAAGTTCGAGCTCAACGGGAACGGCTTCGACCGGCGCAGTTCTCCCGAATTTATTCGGTCTGCTTTAGTGTTGTGTTTCGGAACGATCACAGTGTAGAGGCTCGGAAAGATCGGGCCTCAACTGGTTCAGTGGACCGCGTAGAGCTTTCGCATGTGCTTCTGTTGTTGTTCTCGACACCGTCCGTTGATACAAGCTCGCGGCGTCTCGAGGTGCTCTCTGCCATTCAATCTCATTTAGCATACTTGTCGTCGGACTATGTGTGTACTGAATATCTTGTTCGCTCATTCGCGGTCATTTCTATCGACGCTCTTCCGGACTCTTGCTCGGAGATACTTGAAATAATCGAGAAAGCCATCGAACCGCTGCTTGTATTGTGGGAGCGGTTCAGCAAGGATAAAAATGCAGTACTTTCAAAAGCTTGCGTTATATCGATCCTGCGGCTTTTCTTAGCAGTACCGTTCGAGATATTACCGCAAGCCGAAGACGAAAATCGGCTTTTACTTAATATAATATCCATTTACAACGTCGTAGTCAACGAACTTAAGTCGAAGAAATGCCAGATGATGTTTCCGACCATTGATTATGCCTTGCCTTTACTTGACGAAAATATGTCAGATTCGTTCACATCCTCTCTGCGATATCTGGATCTGTTTTTTGACAGCAGCATTGTCGACAACGAACTTTCGCTCACCTGTATGTTCTTCAATTTGGCCGCAGAAGTCACCGTCATTGGAACACAATTGGGTGCATTTTCCAGTACAGAGGCAGAAACCCGTCGAAAAAGACAACGGCGAGAATCAAATTGCGAGAGTTTGGCAACGATCCTTCGGCAGGCGGATAGAAGGACCTTGCTGCCGTACACTCAGCTCTCCTGCTTTGTGCTTTGGAAATGCCGAACAAATGCGGACCTCAATTTAGATCTCGACGACCTTGCAGATGCCATGATCAGCCATTTGGACACCGCAGACCAGCTGTCAGAGTGGTGCTGGGTGTTTGTTACTCTCTATACGAAGTTTAAGCCCAGGTCGGGAATCAATTGGGAAGCATTGGCACGCAAAGCGCTGGCATTATTAAATACAAATATTCAACCCGTTCCATTGCAATTCTTGTCTGTATGCAAGAGGTTGAAACTTTGTTCGATAGATTTCGACGGAGATCATCTGCGATGGGGTCCCGTGATGCACCACTCTGTGGATTCGGCTCTCCTTGCAAGTTCAGTGTCGACGTTCTTATATGAATTTCAGCATGAAGTTCTTCCAGCGCCTATCCTGGCGCTATCGGAGGCACTATCCAGCTCAGCAGTGTTAAAGTCGTCCCATAAATACGCCGCCTCTCCTATTTTTTTTGCCGATCTCGCCGCCGCGAAGGTTATTGGGGTTTTAAAAACAAAGCGACGGTCCTTTGATATGGTCCCCGACAACGAAGTGTTGAAACTGGAGCTGCACCATGCAATTCTTGCTCCACAAATACCCTTATTTATTGGCACTGACTACACCATCCCTCTGAAGGCGGTTGGAAGAGAAGAGAATTACACCCAAGAATCTGTCTCTATCGCATCGTTGTTGGCGCTAGTTGAAGATCTCTTCGCCAGTTCCAAATCTGTTTCATCGCCTCCCACTATGTCCAAGCACATATTCATTTTTGCATTTTTTGTTCGCCTTTTCTTCACTGCAGAGCAAATATTCGCAGATCACGAACAGATGATGAGCTTGCGAAATCGTATTTTAAATGAGCTGGCGGCTGAGGTCACAACCTCTCAGAGAAACTCTTGCGAACCGCGGTTGCTTGTTTTGGGATTCAAAGCGCTTCTGCAGTCTTTTGAGATGATGGCGTGCTGGGACACCCTCGGAAGCGATTTGGTTGAGACTCTCTCAAAACTAGCCGTTGTGCTAAAGGCGAAAGTCTTTCAACCCTCAACCGCGGTCGCGGCCCTGTCACTCAGATATTCGTCTATGCATTCACTGTCGTCTGCTTCCAGTAGTCGGTTACAATCTCGAGACACAGATGATGATTTTACTATCCGGGACATAAGCGACGACCCCAACGTTTTGAGCGAGGTCGAGCACGGAAAATCAGAACTGCCCCTTGAATGGCCAGACTTTGCCATATCTGCCTTAGGCATTCACGGAGATGAAGTGTGTACATTTATGGCTCACTGTCAACTTTATGCTCTCTTATCCCGGCACGGAAATAATTTAAATGGGATGGCAGAGTTGGTTAAAGCCCATGTTATGAGCAGAGAACCATTTGCAGTTCATTGTTACTTCGCAGCTGCAATCACGAGTACCAGAAAGTATTGCTCAAATGGTGAGTTGTGTGTTAAAATTTGTCTTTTCTAATCGACTAAAGATGAGCTACGAAAAGTAATTGAATGGTATCATCAATGGCTGGAAAGTAGCATAGTCCACATGAAGAATAATCTCGTTATAAGCTCATTTTTGCTCATTCTGGAGGAAGCCCTAACGCGTGTTAGTCGAAGAACGTACGGTGACTACACAGCGGAGTTGCTGCGCACGCTGGGGTTTTTTTGTCGGCAGCTTTCGCAAAAGAAGCTATCTGAAGGACCTGCAATTGCAGCTTAGTTCAGTATACCCTTACAACTTGAAATTTCGGTTTTAACTCTTTTGCATTTAGTAAGTGTGTTTTGGCTTATGTGAGTTCAGATCCGGCCAACGAAACAATTCAGGAATATGAATCTGCAGATTTTTTCCACGCCGGGGATACCTTGACGTTCTACCCATCGGATACAATAATCTCGGTATTTTCGTATCCCCTTATTAGAGTCGTTGCCATTGCATGTTCGTCTTTGTCCTCTTTGGTGAAGATGAATCACGTCAAAGACAATATTACCTCCCATATTCTGAATACCTCCTGGGATGGAGGAGACCCAAAACCTCTGGAGTTACTTCCTTTGGTCTCTCTTGCTGCTGCCGTAGATGGCCCTCCCGAAATTCTCGCCGTCGAGAGGCTGCTGGAGTCGCGCTCTGAGGCCGCCCTCGTCTCTCTTGCCGAAGTTCGCGGGTTTCAAGATTTCGAGTCGTTCGCCACGGGGATTTTGCCCAAGCTCGTCGCCTCCAAGCGCCTAACCGATCTGGCTTCGTTCGAGGCTTCTTGGGGTTGGGTCGCGTCTAGGGGCGGCTTTGAAGGTTTTCGAGGCCTGTTGACAGAGTCGTCAGCATTGATTATCGGAGGCATGCTCGAGCGAGGCGATGAAAACGAAGCGCCATTGCTACGTGACCTAACGTCAATCGCGCTAAAAGAAACTGTTTTGAAGGATTTTTCGTTGATCATGGTACGCTGTATGTCCTTTCACGTCGAGTTCCCTGATATTTAGGTCGACGCACTGAATTTTTTCTTACCCTAGAGCTCAGCCCTTCTCCATCCAAAAAGTGTTCTGGTATTTTTCCATTTGGTTTCATGAATGCATAATCAGTAATGCTTTGTTTGTTAGGGTGCTGTGTCATGGGTGAAAGCCCTTGTTGGGAACGATACTTTTGCGAAACTGGTCCGAAAGAAAAGCTCCGGAATAGTATACCGTTTAATCTCCCGTTTCAACGGTGGTGGAAAATGGCACAACAGCCCATATCCTGGCGATGATGTACCCAACCGTGCTGGTTCTGATATTTTTTCAGTTCATTCTTTTAAAGTGTCATCTGAAGCCTATCCTCTCGAGGCTATCACACGGGCCTTCCAGGCTCTGAAAACTGAAATGAGGGAGGAGTGCCTTTTTGATACGTTCACAAGCGATCGCGCTATAACCGTTGGGCTTCGACTTCTGGCTGATTTGGAGGGAAGGCGAATGACACCGAATGCACTCGCTGCCTGCATGGCGCTGTATGTTATATGCTTCTTGCATAGGTCTGAAAATCCTATCGTGTTTCTCTATCTTGTCGATGGCTGCATGAAGGCGTGCGTGCACGCTAGTTCAGGAACTAATGTGGCCGAGCTTGCTGATAGGACGCTTATGCATCTGTTCAAGTTTGCTTCTGCAACTGTGTCGCAGCCCATAAGAGGAGAGGTGTTTATAAGGATGCTTCAAGCACTGGTAAGAGACGTGGGCCACAATCATGCAGGGTCAAGATTTGATCCTACTCGCGTGTCAGCCGTCGCGCGTGCGCTATTAAATGCGCTGAAGGGGCACGGTGATTACGAAACACTTGCCCTTCTCTTAATTAGCACGGGAGGTTCCGCATTCTCGTCAATTGGAGTCGAGGCCCCTTTAAATAATTCGACACGAATGAGCAGAGGGGTGATGAGGCGGCTTGTCGAATTCGCGCGAGACACAGGCTCGCCACAACTAGCGCGTATTGTGGCCGAGAACGTGCACCGCTATCCAGCTGGCGTCGGCCGTGAGTTTGCTTCAACCTTTCAGCGGTACTTAGTGAGCAACACGGGTATTCGGACCGGGATGGTTCGCGAGGCGGCCCTCTGCGCCGCTGTCGCGTTCGGCGTTCCTGAAAAAACCCATGATGGGAGCAATAGTTCTGGAGGCTCAGTACGGGACCCCTACTCCGCGCTGTTCGACGTCCTGCGTGTGTGTGTTGAAGACGACAATATCGGAGTGCGGACGGAAGCCTGTCGAGTAGCGCGGGCGATACTGAGCACAACAATCGGGCAGACCGAATTTGCGAAGTGTAAAGACGATATTGCAGCTGGACTCGAGGTGTTTGCAGCACCCCATGCTTCTTCTGAGGCGCCAGTGAAAGCGAAATCTTCCACCTTGATATCTTTTACTTTTGAGAGCGGTCAGCTGGATTACGCCCGCTGGGTGCGTTCAGTAGCCCGTCAACTGCTCGATTCATTTCAGCCGGATACTCTTTACTGTCAACTTGCAGATTTGGTGCAGGGCAGCACCCTAGCAGCCGAACGCCTCATCAAGCACATTCTCGCAATTATTTTGACATCGAACTTAAACGATACCGCCTCTGTGGAAGCCTCAAAGAAGATCAAGGAATCCCTGTCGCAGTTTTTGACGGCCTACAGGGGCGAAAGCCTGCCAGCCCTCCGTTGTGTTGTGGATTCTCTAGTCCATTTGCGTTTTCTGGGGCAGGAGGGCGACCGTGTGCTCAAACAAGTTGCAGCGAGGAACTTTCCGGTGATCTGTCTGGCATGCCATCGACTTGGCGAGCATCACGCCGGAATCCTGATGTTTGAGCTTGCGCGTGCAGAAAACTCGGCGCCACTTTCGGAGCTCGAAGTCAAGACTATCACGCAGCTCGTCACGGAGCTGGATGAAGACCACCTAGAAGGGGTTCTCTCGATGACAGATCTGGATGAGCATGTTCTGTACCAGCATTTGAAATTGGAGAAGCGTTGGACACAAAGTCTTTTGTACAGCGAGGCGAATATGGCGGCACAGCCGCTACAGCGCCTCTTCCAAAGTCAGAGGGGCCCAACCGTCTCCGGGGCGCCTGACCAATCGCGCGAATATTTCCACGCCGCGTCACAATTGGGGATGTTCAACACTATCCTTTCAAGCGTTTCGGGCACGCATGCTGGCACCTTGGTGCCCGACGCTGACCTACAGGAAAGTGTGTGGCGGTGCGGAACATGGCTGTATGATGTACCGCCCTCGACGTCTCCAAGTACGCACACACACCTCGCGCTTACGCTCCGGCGCCTTGCGTATGGCTCCCCAGAGCATTGTCGGTCAGCTGTCGATTCAAGCTGGGTGAATCTTTCCAAATCACTGGCCGAAGATTCCAGTCTCAATCGTGTGCTCGTACCTCGCAGTCTGTTACTCGTCGAGGCAGACGAGGCGCTGCAAGTTGTGGAGCACCCTTCAAAGGTCATTCTCGAGGAGTTGATACGCCGCTGGAATGACCGCTCCGAGCAGTACCTGCAGCAACACGACTTTGAAGCAGTGGAGGCCGTTTTTGCATTCCGCTCACACCTGCTCATTTCTTTTCATACACGGTTCAAAGGAGAGAGGACCTCGGAGTCGCAGGAGCCTCGATCATCGAATGTTTTCTTGGCCGAGGCATCGAAAGAGCATCTCTGTACATCTTTATTTTGCTATTCAAAGTTGGCTCGTAAGTCTGGAATGTATGCGAACGCACAATCTAGCTTAGCGGTGTTGAAAAGCGCAGCCGCTGTCGACTCGAGCGGTAAGGCTGCCCGTCTCGTAACTTTGACCGACATAGAATCCGCAAAGGTTCTATGGGCCCAAGGCAGCGGCGCGTTGGCTGTTAAGTTGCTCGCCCTCGCTCAAACACGCACGAGCGAAAATGAACCCCTTTTGCGCGGCAAAACGGCATATCTTATGGCAAAATGGTCGCACGCTCGACGGCTTGAGGGTACGGTGGGAATATTTCGATTATTCTCCGAGGCCGCGAAGTTCCTTGATAAAGCTGCAGCCGAAACGCAGGGCAGTGCTCACGGCCAAACATCTCTTGACAACCTGGCTGACGCCACGGAAGCATTAGAGAACTGTTGGTATGCGTTCGCGCGGTTTGCGGACGAATCGTACGAGGCACTTATGGCAGACGAGACCCATCAAGCTCTAAGTGAATTGGTGCGTGCCAGGAACGCCGAGCTCCAAGAACTGGCGCGCTCTGGCTCGTCGGATACCAGAGGACTGCGGAGGCTTCAAGTTCAACTCAACCTGGATCAGAACGAGCTTTCGAGCCACAAGCATCGCGCCAAGGAGCTACTGAAGAAGGTGAGAATGCTGTGCAATGTGGATCGAGCGAAGCCTTAAAGTCGAAGTTTCTAATAAATAATGGCAAACCCATTATAGTGCCTTCAAAGCTATGTCAGATGCCTTGAAGTGGGTGGAAAGAAAGATGTTGCAGTCTACCGGTTGTGCGCCCACTGGCTCGCCAACTCCGAAGATTCCGTCGTAAACGCGATACTCGCGAAGCACGCACCGCGGATCTCGAGTCACATCTTTGTCGGGCTGGTCTACCAGCTGAGCGCGCGCATGACCTCCGACCGGTCCGCGTTCCAAACTGTTTTGCAGGACTTGATCCTTCGCATGGCCGCCGAGCACCCCTTCCACTGCCTATACCAGATTGTTGCACTGAAGAATGGTGCAGCCACAACCAACACGTCGCCACCGGCACCGTCGCACGTAGCTTCTGCCTCCGCGAACGCGGCCTCCGCCGCAATCCTCCAGCGACTTGTGGCCGGCTCGGCCGGAGCACACGTTGCGCGCCACGCTGTAGCCATCAATGACCTCTGCGGTGCCTACCTCGAGTTCGCGATGCTGGACGTATCTGGCCAATCTATAGGAGGACGTAAGCGGCCCGCGGCCGGTGGCACCGTGCGGCTGGACCGGAAGCTGCGCCTATATGGCCTGCGCGACGTGTCCGTTCCCATAACTACAGCTGCCCTACCTGTTTGTCCGTCGAAGGACTACTCACATGCTGAGACCATTGGCGCGTTCGCTAAAGAGTTTCGCCTTGTCGGTGGAGTCAATGTCCCAAAGGTCATTGAATGCTCGGGGTCCCACGGAAATGTGTATAAACAGGTGACACCACCGGTCACCAGCCACAACAGATAGTACTTGTCTCACGCCTTTTTCTCACTTCCACTCACCCGGCAATCACGCAGCTCGTTAAAGGCGGAGCGGACGACCTCCGGCAGGATGCAGTTCTGGCAAAGGTTTTCGAGGCTGTCAATGTGGTCCTTGCAAAGGACCCAAGATCTCGAAAGCGCGGCCTTCGTGTGAGAACCTACCGTGTTGTCCCACTGGGCCAACGTGCGGGCGTCATAGAGTGGGTCCTCGACACCATTCCTGTTGGAGAGTTTCTGGCTGAGGCTCACCCCAGGTATGTGCAAGGAGGAATCTGACATGGGCGCGAGATCTGCGCTCAGTCTCCCACACTTTATCTCTCGTCAAGTGGCTCCTTTCTTCAAGCAACCTCTCCCCCTTTCCTTCTCAACGCTCAACTCCCAACTCATCATTCAAATTTCGACACTATCGGACTACAGGCTCCACCCAGGCGAGCCTTCCCTGTCGGATATTCGGCGGAAGATGATGCGCGAACACGAGCGTGAAGGCTCGGACACTTCTACGAAATTGGCCGTTTACCAAGAGATTGAGAGACAAGTGGTGCCTGTATTTCGTCACTTTTTCCTTGAGCGGTTCAGCGACCCAAGGCGCTGGTATAGTCCCTCGGTTTCCCTTCATAATGGTTATTAAATCATCCACCTCCCTTTGCTCGTGCTATCTAGGTTTGAGTGCCGACTTTCGTACACTCGCAGTGTTGCGGCAAACTCCATAGTCGGCTGGGTTGTGGGCTTAGGTGAGTCTCACTTTATTGTGCAGATTTTTCAACGTTCCCATAGGCGACAGACACGTTCAAAACGTCCTCATTGACGTTCGAACTGGAGAAGTTATCCAGATAGGTTAGTGAATGAAACAACAAGCTGTAGTGCCGCAAATTGCGCCGTGTTTTCTGTCATCATACCGGGTGCTGTTTTTGTTAACCTTCTCTCAACTTCAAGACTTGGGAATCGCGTTTGACCAAGGACGACTGCTCTCGGTCCCAGAGTTGGTACCATTCCGACTAACGCGCGAGGTGGTGGATGGCATGGGCGCTGCCGGCCTCGAGGGCCCGTTCCGGCGCTGCTGCGAGGAGACACTGCGTGCACTGCGTGGACCAGCTGGTCGGACTCGCGTTGAGACCATTCTAGACGTATTTCGTCATGACCCACTATACCAGTGGTAAGTATTGAGGTTGGAAAATTATATTACACACCAGACTATCCCCTGATCGTCTCACACAACCGCGGCTCCGCTCAATCCCACTCCCTTACATCTCGATCACAGGACTCCAGGAGGATCTCGGCGGACCGACCCAGCAGCAGCAACGGCAGCCACTGGCGGCGGGTTAGCACAGAACCGGCACGCGGAGCGGGCACTCCTCGGCGTGCGCCGGCGGTTGGCGGGAGATGCGCCGGCGGCATCGGCTCAGCAGCAACAAGGCGCCGACGGTGTTGAGAGGAAGGTGGCCGAGCTCGCACGCGCTGCCGCTGATCCGGCAAACCTGTGCCGCATGTTTCCTGGCTGGTAAGCATGCGTTGAGATTTGTTGCGTGTGGGTCAGTGTAATTGAGGGACGGGTTTCATAGATGTTTTGTAGAAGCTGTACCTCTACGCACTCCACTTCTTGGACCTTGTTGTTTTCTGACCAGGTTTTTTTTTGCTCGCTCGCAGGCAGCCATGGCTGTAATGGAAACTCTGCCCATACTAATTTTCCCGTTGCGAAAAGATGTTTGTTCTGTTATGCTTTGTGAATTGCACTATTCTATTGAAAAAATGTGTTGATGGGAAGGCGCCATTTTGTTTCTGGCAATTTCAAGGAATGGAGCAGCGTGAAGGTTTAGGACCGACAAAATTCCAGGCACTCAAAACGGTCTGAGTTTTCTAGCGTGCCTCCTTTCTGCGTAACTTTCTGGGCACCAGGCCTACGGCCAATGAGCTTTACCACAGTGAAGAGTCGAAAAGAAAAGGAAAGTGTCAGCTGCATCTGTATTTGTCCCTCCCAACACACACAAATGAAACACTATCAAAGATTTAACATGCTCGAGCGACATTGTTCCTGTAGCTGTCAATTGACCTTCGTGCAATGGCGCACACCACGTTCGGCAGGGAAAGAACCATGTACTCCTTGCAACCAGGGGGATCTAGAATCTTATAAATTACAGAGGAAAGGAAAATTGGGGCCTTTCACTTTCGGCAGGGAAAAAACCATGTACTCCTTGCAACTAGGTTTCGGGCCGTTACCAAGCGAGTCCAGTTTACAACATAAGCGTAGTACGTCGGCTTGTAGGCGGCGATAGAGATGTGTTATATCGCCAGACTAACATACCAGTCGCAGAAGCGGCCTTAATTATCACACACCACCGTGCCCCACCAAGCATCATGGCGGCTTCGGCGCCAGCGCCACCGCCACCGCCACCGCCACCGCCACCGCGGCCGCCTCCGTTGTTGCCCGCATGGGCGTGGGAGCAGGTCCTTGTCACGGCGGCTGACGGAGACCTGCGCGCGCTCTTCCGCGCCTCGCTGGCGTCGCGCGATGTGCACTGCGCTGTGTGGGCAGCGAGCCCGGTCGCCATCGCTCGCACGCTGCGTCGCATGCTACGAGACTACACGCCGAACCTCGCGTCGTATCGCTGGCTCGAGGTGTGCGCCGTCATGGTCTGGATGGAGCTCCTGCCCCTCGACCTTTTCATCGGCGTCCTGGCCCTGCTCGTCGCGCCGCCGGCCTCATTTGGCGCGCCGGTGCTCACGCCGGACAAGCACCCCGATGCGGCGCAGGTGGCTTACAGAAAGCTGCCGCTGGGGACGTCCATGCGCACGGCCGCCAGTGTGCTCGGTGTTTTCTCGCGCGCCGGATTTTTACTACTTCCGGACACCAGAGATGGGCAGGCGGACGTGCCTTTTGCCGACGAGTTTTTTCGGAGCGTGGGGTTGTCTATCACGTTCAGCGAGCGATCGGTGGGCATGTGCGTCAAGCTGGCAGAATGCGATTTAGACTCGTCCTCCGACTACTCGATCCCAGCCCTGATTCAATCATTCAAGGTTTGGGGGAGTATCCGGGAATTTGCAATCGGAGCCACTCGCATTGCAGAGATCCGTGCTGTGAAGGGACTTCTAAGGACTGCGGCCATGGAGTCTCAACAGTTGTTGAATGTGGCCGCAGCCTCTGGTCACGGGTTTGTCGCCGAGTTTATAATGACCCGTTTGCCTGTCGACGTGGACAAATACTATAACGGCTACAATCCCCTTTCCTCAGCACTTGACGCCCTTGAGTTTCTGGGCAAAAAGGCGTTTACTCGAAGAATGGGAGATGTTATTGGCGAGGTGGAGTGGATGATGTTGGAGTGCAAAATTGTGGCACTGAAACACGACATCGATACTTTTGGGTGGATTTCACACCAATACTTGGCTCCTGAGTCATTTACAAACACCTCTCATATGCAATGGTTGCTTTGCAAGTACAAAAAGGAGGCCATGGATCATCTTATTTCAAAGATGACCAACCCCGATCCCACTCCGGGACGATCCTGGCTTGGGCGTGTGGCGTCTCTGCTCTCGCTCACCCACGGAGGATGCGCGAGTGCGGTGAGCAATCTGGTCTCTCTCGATTGGCGCGGCGTTTCTTCGGCCGTCAGGAAGGTCGCGGTGCCGGCGCGTGCACTCGGGGTCCTCGAAACGATCAGGGCCCTCCTCGCCGGCGGTGCTCAACCGGGCGCCGAAGATATCCGCGGGCGCAACGCCCTGGACTACTTCTTCCTTATTGCGGGCCGCGAGTACGACCGTGGCCCGTGGGCACAGCCGGCCCTACGGATCGTGCTCAGTCTCCTTGTCGGCGTCGAGGCCCGTCCCCCGCTTGCATTTCGCCCCGACGCCACGGTACCCGAGACGACGGAGTTTTTCGCCGCCCGCCGGTTCCTTTGGCCCGCCGACCTGCACGCCGCCGGGAAGTTTACTAAGGTGACGCCGTTGTACTCGGCCGTCCTGCATTTGCGAGACCCGGTGCTCGTACGCATCCTGTTGGCCGCCGGCGCAGTGCCGTCCAGGGCGACGTTGTTCAGCAGGAAACCCAACCGGCGTCGCCCCTGCAACTGGTCGCTGCTCCACAGGGCGGCCCGAAAGGGCGACCTTGGCGCCGCGCGGCTCATCGCCGCGAGCCCCGAGCTTCTGGCCGCTTACATTGACGTGAAGGGCGGGCAGCCGCCGGCGCAGGCCGAATTTCGCCGTGCGGCTGCCGACGCGATCGCAGAGGGCGACGTCAAAAGGCTCAGGACGATTCTTTCGCTGTGTGGGCGTTTTCGCTCCTGGCGCCACGCTGACTTTGCGAGGAGTCTGGGTGTTATTGTGGATTCGCCGATTTTTGAGAAAGTGTATGATTGTGTTGATTCCGACGATGAACTGTCGGGTGTATTTGATTAATAAATCTATTATGAGTGATTTCTCCAAGCGCCTCTCCGACAGCAACGATCAACAACAGTCGTACTATTTCCCCCGGCCCGGCAGGCAGTATCATCCCCGGTCGGGTTGCGGTGGCTGGTCGCGTGGTATGAGATGTTGGGCGACGGCGCGCTTCCAGCGTGTCACGTCACCGACGACGCATTGTTAACTCGAGTACCCGCCGGTACGCGTTCGAGCCGGTGCCGGAGGCTTTGGCGGCGGTAGCGGCTGACCTCGTCCCGGCCGTGTCCCTTGGGAGTAAGGCATGCATGTGGTGGATGGAGGGTCGGTCGCCGTTCGTAGCCTGCGACTTACTATCAGTGACGCTTGACACCCTCGAGTTTATGAGTAAAAAAAAGGCGATTACTCGAAGCATGGGACCACATGGACTTGTAAATGCTACCGGTCATATTTGTCAAGTGCATCCAGACTTCACACCCTCCGGTTCGAAGTTTCTCGGCCATTTCCAACCCAAATCGATGATTCAATACCCTAAAATTATAAAGAAAAATCTTCAAATGAATTAGCAAGTGGACAGATGTGGAAGTGTGATGCGAAACGTGAGAGACTACTCCGAATGAGCCGGCTGCAGTTGTCTGCCAGATGGAGCCAGAAATAACAACGGCAATCTGCCACCGATAAAGAAGTTGTCATCTGAGCGAGAATGGCGTAGGGTGCCCTGTTCAGTTGCTGGCAGCAGAAAGCATGTACAGACCGACCTTTCACAACTTCGAAACCTGAGCACATTTTACAGGCGAGAGCGGAAAGGCAAAGCCACCCTCCGCTTTCATAATTATAATTTTTCGGAGGGAATGAAAGAAAAATGGACGGCCAAACGAGCAAACCGAAAGAAGGCGGAAAAAAGCGGACGGTGGCCGCTGCACGCGTCCAGAATGATCCGGCGTAGTCAGCGACGGGTAATGTGAAGGTGCACCATCATGCGGGCTCTTCCTAATCAGTGGATGGGAGTGAGGGAAGGGGGAATTCGAGCAGGCAGGTATTGAAGATCGGGGGGAGGGGGGACCTCGGCCCTAGGCAGAACAAAGTGTGACCAGGAGAGGGGAAAGGGAAAACACGAAGAGTAGTTCGATCACAGCTCGTCGTGGCCCGTCTCGTCCTCGTCCTCCTCGTAGGCAGGCCCGCTGCTACCGTACAGCTTGGCTGTGATCGGGTTGACTACAGCCTCGAGCTCGCTGCGCTGCTCGTCCAGGTCATCCTTGGTCGCAGTCGCGCCATTCTCCTCGAGCCAGTCGGCCTTCTCACGGACCGCGTCGAGGATAGTCTTCTTGTCGTCCTCGTCGAGCTTACCGCCGAGTTTGTCCTCGTCCGTCACTTGCTGCTTGAGCGTGTACACGTAGTTCTCAAGAGCGTTCTTTGCCTCGATCTTCTCCTTGATCAGCTTGTCCTCCTCCTCGAACCGCTGCGCCTCCTCAATCATGCGCTCGATTTCCTCCTCCGACAGCCGGCTCTTGTCATTGTTGATCGTGATCGACTCGGACTTGCCGGTGCCTTTGTCGTGCGCCGACACGCGCAGGATACCGTTCACGTCAATCTCGAATGTCACCTCGATCTGGGGAACACCGCGCGGCGCCGGCGGGATGGCGGTCAGCTCGAACTTGCCAAGCAGGTTGTTGTCCTTGGTAAGAGCGCGCTCGCCTTCGAAGACCTGGATCAGGACCACTGGCTGGTTGTCAGCCGCCGTCGAGAAGATCTGGGACCGCTTGGTCGGGATCTGCGTGTTGCGCGCAATGAGCTTGGTCATGACACCGCCAGTCGTCTCAATGCCCAGAGTCAGCGGGTTGACGTCCAAGAGGAGAACCTTGTTGAGGGTCTCCTGGTCCTCGCCCGTCAGGATGGCGCCCTGGACAGCAGCGCCGTACGCCACAGCCTCGTCGGGGTTGATGCCCTTGCTGGCCTTCTTGCCGTTGAAAAAGTCTTCGAGCAGCTGGACAACCTTGGGGATACGGGTCGAACCACCGACAAGGACAATCTCGTGAATCTCGTTCTTTGACAGACCGGCGTCCTTGAGCACCTTCTCGACTGGCTTGAGAGTCTTCTTGAAGAGGTCAAGGTTCAACTCCTCGAATTTGGCACGCGTCAGCGTCTCAGAGAAGTCATCGCCATCCGTGAAAGACTCGATTTCGACCTTGACGGACATCTGCGACGACAGAGCACGCTTAGCTTTCTCGACCTCGCGCTTAAGCTTGCCGATGGCCTTCAGGTCCTTCGTGCAGTCCTTGCCAGATTTCTTCTTGTAAATTTTGATGAGGTGCTCCATGAGCCGGTTGTCAAAGTCCTCGCCACCAAGGTGGGTGTCACCGTTCGTGGCCAGGACCTCGAAGATACCTTTGTCAATAGTGAGGACCGAGACGTCGAAGGTGCCACCACCAAGGTCATAGACGAGAATGTTTTGCTCCTGGTCAGTCTTGTCGAGGCCATAGGCGATTGCGGCAGCAGTGGGTTCGTTGATAATACGGGCGACGGTCAGACCGGCGATAGTGCCGGCGTCCTTGGTAGCCTGACGCTGGGCGTCGTTGAAGTACGCGGGAACGGTGACAACTACGGGTGAAAAGGGGACATACGCGTAAATATAGGAATCCCGTCAAGATTGAAGTGAAGAAGAGAAGAAACACACCTGCGTGGGTAACTTTCTGACCGAGGTAGTTCTCTGCCGTCTCCTTCATCTTGCCCAGCACCATGGCTGAAATCTCCTCGGGAGTGAAGTTCTTCTTGTCGCCCTTAACGGTGACCTGGATGATGGGGTTGCCCTCCTTGCTCACAACCTTGAAAGGGAAGTGCTTCAGGTCGTTCTGAACGTCCTGGTCCTCGAACCGCCGGCCGATGAGCCGCTTCGCGTCAAAGACCGTGTTGACCGGGTTCATGGGCGCCTGGTTCTTGGCGGCGTCGCCGACGAGACGCTCATCCTCGGTGAAAGCGACGTAGGACGGGGTGATGCGGTGGCCCTGGTCGTTAGCGATGATCTCGACACGGCCGTTCTTGTAGACACCGACACAGCTGTAGGTGGTGCCCAGGTCGATACCGATAACAGGGCCCTTGATGCCCTCATCAGCGGCAGCGGCGAGAGCGGTCGAGGCAACGCCGGCCAGGGCGACCAGGGCCGACGCGAGGACCCTGAGGAGCTGCATGATGTTGGGAGCAGCGACGCGACAGCAGTGACGGATGCGAGCTGGGAGGGGTGGTTCAGGCGCGGGGAGAGGGTGTGAGCGGCCGGGACAGGAAGTGTGGTTGGCGGAGAGAGGGGGAGGAAGGGTTTTTATAGCGGGTGGGCGAGGCAGGTGGAATGCCAGTGGCGATTTCTGATTGGCTGCACCGCGTGCCACCAACGTGGCAATCATTGGCCTGAGCTGAATAAGTTCAGCCCTATCTGCTAAAAAATAAAAATTAACAACAAAAACAACCGAGCTCGTTAATCTTCGGCCTGATTGCTACATCCTATCCTATTTGCATACCCGCGAGCAATCCCAATGGTGCACGCAGAAGTGGCGAAGGTGCTATTGATGGGGTAGGGGAACAACCAAGTCGGGCGGGAGATTATGGAGGTGGTTGTGGGGATTCCCTCGTATCCTCCCCCTCCCCCAAATTTCCTGGCTCGCATTTCCAGAGCGCGATGCATCCTGGCTGCCTCACGGCTTCTTTGCAGCCGCCGCCTTCGCCGCCTCGGCCGCCGCTGCCGCCGCTGCCTCGTCCTCTGCCGGCGTCGTCAACGGCAGGCGTGGCGTGGGCGCACCGGCGCTGTTTTGCTCCCTGTCGATTCAATCATCGGATCAAGATAAGGAGACGAGTGCCAAGGCGGACGAGGAGGTCGCCACCCAATTTGATAGCAAAGGGAACACATGAAGAAATAATAAGTTCGTAAGTCATAAACGCACGTTGGGAGAGGGACGGGAAGGAACGGTGGGGTGTGAGATGCGGCGAAACGTACCAAGGAGACTGATACTCGAACTGGCGGAAGGACTGTGCGAGCTCCAAAGGTTCGGCGACGACCCGCTTCCTCTCGTGGTCGTACCTAATAATGCGTGAGCTCAAGGGGAGAGAGAGAGAGAGAGACAAAGACAGGAGAGAGTGTAGTTGAATATCAGGGAGTTCACCTCAGCTCCACGTAGCCCGTCAAGGGAAAGTCCTTGCGGAGCGGGTGGCCCTCGAAACCATAGTCGGTGAGGATGCGGCGGAGATCCGGGTGCCCGACAAAGTTGATGCCGTACATGTCCCATGCCTCGCGCTCGAACCAATTTGCGCCCGCAAAGATTGGCGTAATAGAGGGCACGGGGCTGGTCTCGCTGGCGTACGTCTTGACACGGATGCGGTTGTTGTAGCGCACGCTCAGCAGGTTGTACACGACCTCAAAGCGGTTCGCGCGCGACGGGTAGTCGGCGCCGCAGACGTCCGTCACTTGCTTGAACTGGCACGCCGTGTGGTCGCGCAGGAAGTACATGGTGGCAGGGATGCCCGCCGGCGACACGTGGATCGTCAGCTCGTCCTTGTACACCGAGATCTGCTGCACGAAGCGGGGCAGGCAGGACGCGATGTAGCGCCCAAACTCTTGCTGCTTCTTGTTGATCTCCGTGTAGTCTGGCGGCGCCGTCGACCATGGGTCCGATGTCGGGGTGGCTGTTTGGGAAGGAGGTGCAGCGCATTGGAGCGCGTAATATCATAAGATTTTTATGATTATTACGGCGAGCGAGTAGAGGTTGAATATCAGCGGTTGTTATCGAAGCAGTGCAAAATAACTTCAAGGGCAGGGTGGAAGGGATCAGGAGACCCCCGCCTCCTCGCACAAGAGAAGGGAAAAAAGTACGGACGCACCCATCATGCGACGCGGAACAGCCACAGCGACAGCGGCAACAGGGGCCGAGGCGCGTAGCAGCGGCGCGGCGCCGGCGGCGCCCGAGGCCGCGGCACGAACGAGAAGGGCTGCAGGCCTTCGGAGCATCATGAACTACAGCAGCCTGCACAGTGGAAAATGGTAGATACTGACTGACAAGGCTTGCCCAGCTGCTCTTAGCGTGTGCATTTTGTGCATGCAATAACCCTGGACCCCACAACACAAGGGTCACTTGGAACCTTCGGTTATATTCGCCCAGAAAATATGATTTTTTCAGATATTCCCAATCATATTCCGCAGCAACATCCGAGCGCTCTGATGAAACTTTGCAATCTGGTATTCTATGCAGCTTGGACCGCTTTGCGGACGCCTCTGCGACACCCCTTGCAAACGAGTTCGCACCTTACTCGGCTGTTTCGTGCCTTCACTACATTAGAGTACGCGACGCTCTCGTCGAGTACCGCCCCGGCTGCTTCGTCGCGCGAGCTGCCTTCGAGACCTTGTTTCAGCCACTCGGGTAAAGATAAGATCTCATTCATTTGCAGGAGGGTTTGACGCATAGTCTATAAGCGGAGGAGAGGTGGGGGGTTTTCGCTCGCTCTTTGATTACGTGCCCGTGCTTTTTGATGCTAAGAATTTTTTTGTGCAAACATAATAAGAGTTTAACTACAGATTGAGGACCTTGAGCCAGCCACAAGCAACTGGGATTGAACACAACATCAACCATCCTCTCTGTCTCCAGCTCTCTCTCCGTCCTTCCCTCCTTCCCATTCCTGTTGCTAGGACCTGCGCCTCACACGTCGCACAAGGCTGGAGTCGGGGAGTCATGGTGCGCGCCATCCACATGCGCCTACGCCGGCGAGCGTCGCTGGTCGCCGTCACAGCCGCCGTCGCCGCGCTCGTCGCGCCCCTGGTCATACTCGCCGTGCTTCGCAGCGCCTTTTCGCACTTCGGTGCCACCGGCGGCGGGAGTGTTGACTACTTCGCCGTGCCCGCCCCGCTGTCCGGCAATGACCCAGACAGCACCCCCAGTGGCGCAGGTATCGTTGGCACCGCCGCCGCGCTGGCTGCAGCTGCCCTGTTCGCACTCGGCCTGGCACCGCCGCCGCCGCACATCGCCGCCACGCTGCCGCCGCCACCGCCGGTACCCAACCTGCATCATTCGCCGTCGCGGCCTCGCGCAGCCATCGCCTTGCATCGGGCTTCGACGCCGCCGTTGCACCTGGCCGAAGTGGTCGGGGCTTCGGGGGCAGGCCAGAGCGGAGCATTGCGCGTGCACTGGCACCACGAGGACGCAAGTGCCGCAGTTCGGCGGCCTGGCTTCCGCGCCGCGTGCTCGGCTGATTTGCGCGGCGATGCGGCTGCAGGCGAGTCGGAGCTCGGCGGGTGGTGGCAGACGGCGTGCGCGGCTGCGCCTGCCGCGGCGTCGTGGGTGGCCGAGCGGGACGCGATGCTGGACGGTTTAGTCCCGGCAGCGGGGGCGAGCATCCGAGTAGTCGCTGGTACTCAAGGGCCTGATCGGTGGATACCGGCGGGAGGGACGCGAGTGAGGTGCTACGTGGCGGACGAGCAGTTGCCAGAGACGCACTGCGAGGCGCGAGACTTTGCACTACAGCTGGATAGGCTGCCAAAGCCGAGCGATGGTGGCGTGGGGCTGGACCAGCATCCCGACGCGCCGGGCCTCGTGGTTGGATCTTGTCTTCTTGACCGCGCATTTTGGGTCGACCGCAATTTCGGTCACGGCGCTGCACACTGGCTTCGCGGTTGAGTGATGCGCTTAATTATGGGCGATCTTTTGTGACGTCTCTCAAATGAAACTGACTCGGCTCTTAATTTGTTTTCGAACGCTAGCCGGCTTCGCAAGCTCCCTCCACAGCCCTGGAAACACCACCGATGCCGCACCAGACAACAACGGGCGGGTCCGCTGCGACGCCTGGGTGGACACCACCGTATACTTTCTAATGCGCCACGACACGACAAACGTCTACCACAGCTTCCAGGACCAGCTGAACTCCTTCAAGGCGTACGGCCTGTTCGACCTGGACGCCGACGCCGTGCAGGTCGTGCTGCTGGACTCGCGCTCCCCCGACGGCATCTTCGCCGACGCCGTCTGGGGTCGCCTGTTCTCCGGCTCCGGCCGGGTGCGCGATGTGCGGGAGCTGGCGCGCGAGGCCCTCGCTCGACTTCCACCCGAAGTGGCGGCCCTCGACGGCGGCCCGGCCGTCTGCTTCCGCCGTGCCGCTTTCGCCGTGCACGGCGGCGTGTCGGCGCTGTCGCGTGGCGCGCGGCAGCTGACGCGCTGCCCGCATAGCCCTCTGCTGGCTGGATTCGCGGACTTTACCCGCCAGCGCCTGCGCGCAGAGGCGGCGGTGGCACCGGCGCTGCCTGGGACTGACGTGACCGGGGCCGGCGCACCAACCGACGAGGATGACGACGGTGACGAAGACACCGGCGGGGTCCTGAGAGTGCTGTACGCAGAGCGTGGCCGGTGGTCTAGAGAAGATGTGGCCGCTGGCCGGTGCTTACGCTGCATCGCCAACGAGCCTGCTGTAGTCGCCCGCGTCGCGGCGGCCATGCACGACGTGACCAAGGCATTCCGTGGCCGCGTCGGGCGCTGTCACTCCGGCGTGCGCTTTACGGCTGTTGACTTTGCCGAGCTTTCTTATGTCCGGCAGGCGGCGGAGGCGGCAGCAGCAGACGTGATGGTGGGCGTGCACGGGGCCGGGCTGGCACACGGGCTGGTCGGGCGGCGGGCGCCGCGCGGAGGTATGGTGGAGCTGCGCACGCCGCTGCGCGGGAGGGGCAACTTTCAGTTCCGCAACATGGTGGTGGCGCTGGGCGGGGTGTACGAGGATGTGGTTTTGGATCTGGATGACCGGGGAAAAGTTCTCGAGAAGGACCTGGGGATTGTTGCTGAGGCCGTGACGCGTGTTGTGAGGCGATTGTGCGAAGAGGCCTACGAGTAGACAAAAACAATTAGACATGTAAACAACTTACTGCTCAAACGGAGTGCTGTGTAATTAGTCATCGATTCGCGAAGCATCAGTGGTATTCTGAGTTCAAGAAAAGTATCTAGTTTGCACATCCAAGGCAGTCACGTGCGTTTGCGTTTTTTAGTCAGCGGTCATTTGCAGCACCAAGCTATCAATACGATGTTAAAGTCAAAGCATCGTGGACAAAATCGCGAACTGCAAATATCATCCCTCCTTATCTGATCGTTTCTTTTGGGTATGTGGGAGTTAGATCTGACAATTTCAGCTCCTGGAGTCAAGGGATACTGAACAATTTTTTTTTGGCGAGCCGAGGAAACTGTACGGCAATTGCTGCGATTTTATACTGCTTGGAACTGTCCTTTTCCTTATCCTCGCTGGCCATCAGCGCAGTGGGTACAAAGCCACGCCTCCCCTCGATTTCCCAATAAGTACAAAAGAGCGTCACAACACTCCACAATAAGATGCGACGCAAAGGATAGACGGATGAGTAATCGTGTTCTTTGTTCGTTGTAAGGCTGGCGAAATGGGAAGCCCCCCCTTTTCCCTCTGTGAAATGAGGCACCAAGAAAGAAAAACAAAAATGGACCAAATTCAAACTACGCGCGCAACATATACAACTGTGAAACGCCGGATACAGAGGTTTGAGGATGGGTGTTCAAAGGCCATGAGACAGAAGGAGGAGCTGCGGGAGAGTGGTGGAGGAAAGCTAAGAGAGGGAGACGAGAGTGGAAGGGGAGGGGGGGATGACTAGAAGAGAGGTGGACGGAAGATCCGTCTGCCAATGAGGCGCTGAAGGCGAGGTTGTGTTTTGCGACACACCATTACCTCTATACCAGGGACAACCAGCGCTCTAGCAGCCCGACGGAGTGGGGCTGATACCAGTGCAGCTGGCCTTCTTGGGCGTGATGCTGATGCCGGAGAAGGTGAAGTCGCTGCAGGCCGCGCACAGGATGTACGTCGAGTACTTGTACCCGGACGCCATGGTGCCGGTAATGCCGCTGAGCGTGACACCCGAGATCGGGATGCCGCCGGTGGGAGTGCCGGTGGGCGAGCCGTTCTCGTAGTCCTGCTCGATCACGATGCCGTACTTTGTGATGCCGCTCAGCGTGATGGACGAGTACTGCACGTTCTTGACGTAGCCGCCCGTCGCGTCGTACACCGTCTTGATGCGCACGCCGTTCTGGCTATCAACGATGGTGCAGCCACTGACGTACACGCCGTCGACTGTCTTGTCCGACGCGATCGAGCCGATCGAGATGCCGTGGCCGCCGCTGCAGTAGTTGCCGCTGAAGGTGATGTTGGAGCCGGAGTTGACGGCCAGGCAGTCGTCCTGGTTGTACACGTACGAGTTCTTGATGATGATGTTGGAAGCCGACACGTCGAACGCGTCCGTGTTGTGGCCCAGCGATGTGCCGGCAGAGTTGTCCAACGTCACGCTCTCGATCAGGTTGTTGGAGCCGGAAATGCTGAAGGCGTGGATCGGTGTGTTGAGCAGCTTGATGCCCTTGATGACCGAGTTGCCGCTGGTCGACACCTTGAACATCTTTGGCTTGTTGACACCACCGTTCGAGCCTTCGCCGTCCCAGTAACTGGCGCCGTTGCCATTGAACACGCCGCTGGTGCCGTCGAACGTGACGCCGGACCCCTGGAGAGTGAACAGGTAGTCGCTCTTGGTCAGGCTCGTCGACTTTGCGAACGTCACGGTCCCCGTCACGGTGGCCTTGCCACCAGATGCGACAGACAATGTTGCGACGGTCTCGGCCGGAACAGTGAATGGACCCTTGATGAGGACCGACGACGAGCCGGAGCACGACGAGAAGCCGGCCACCGCCGACACGGTGCAGGTAGCAGCCGCGGCACCCTGCGCGGCGGCGAGGACAGCAGCGACAAGCGCGACGACAGTACCAAGAATGGCCATGACGGTTAGCTTTCCAGGTGTTTGGTTCTAGAGGGTAGGAGGTGAGCCGGCCTATGGTCCGGGGGGCTCAAGTGGACGTGTTCATTTATACGCGCGACCCTTCGCAAGTGTTTGATGCCGTACTCTCAATTCCCGTGACTGTTGAAGCGCGCGGGGTGTTTGTGTTTGTAAATGGAGTGGGAGAGTGAGAGAGAGAGATGAGAGAGATAGGGGGGAGAGGGAGAGAGGGAGAGAGTGAGAGAGAGTGAGAGATAGGGGAGAGAGAGAGAGAGAAAGAGAGAGAGAGAGAGAGAGAGAGAGAGAGAGAGAGAGAGTGTGTGTGTGTGTGTGTGTGTGTGAGAGAGAGAGTGAGTGAGTGAGTGAGTGAGTGAGAGTGAGTGAGTGAGTGAGAGAGAGA
>JADGKE010000012.1:0-22720 GCA_026954515.1 Cladochytrium tenue
CAGTGCCGGCGCCGAGTCGAGCGCGTCTGCTTTGTTGACGAGACCAAATCGCTGGTCCGCCTGCGCGGCGACGAGGACCTCCGCCTCCTTATCCGCACCAACCCGCTGAACCTCGTATTATTTCCACAGTAGAAGCCTGCGTCGGACTTCCAGGTGTCCTAAGCAGCCACGTGCTTGTTTGCTTGCTTGATAGTTTGTTTGTTTGTTTGCTTGGCTTTTCTTCTTTTTGGATACACAAACCAAGTTGCTTTTGTTCACTTTGCCCGCTGACAAGGAAAATGGCATCTATCCCTGGAGCCCTTATTACCCCAACCACAGCCCACATCCGGCACACATTCCGGAGCATACTACGAGAAGTTTCGCGCCAGGTATTCGCTTCGCGATGTCGAGCGGCTGTAGTGATCGGCATTTTCTAAACTTGGTGATGCTTGTTATATTAATCATACGACAGTACACCGCACGAAATGGCAATACCGTATGGAGGGACCGTGTCATCGAGGCGTACAGGAAATCAAGGCTCGTACCTGCAAGCACTCCGACAGCAATTAGTCTGAGCGCCGACGCAGACAACTTGCTTACATTCTTGCGAGCCACCCATGAGCACAAGGTGAATTCGGCGGATCTGCTTCAACTGCCCCCTAATGTTTTCCCTCCTTTTATCTTCTCCGGCTCTCTGAGCTCCAGCCTCCCTACGTAGCGCACCGAATCATGCCCGTGCTAACGCCACTACTCCCTATATGCACGGAATTATGTCGACTGTCTCCTTGAAGCGACTTATGGAGGAATACTGGCCGGTCGCAGGACTCTCTGAGACCGAAAAGGTCCGGAGAACCGCACGGGCTGTCGGACTGGACGTGCCACCGCCCTTGAAGGATTCGGAGACGCCGGAAGGTGGAGGCGTACGGTTATCGGAACTGCCCGAGTCTGCGCGCCCGGCTGGGCGGAGAGAGAGGTTTCCCCCGAGCCACGTTTCCCATTCGGATGGTGGGTCGGCTACCCTTGAACAAGCTACCACGATTGTCGAGCAATTTATGAAACAGACAAACAAGTAATGATACAATGTTTATTACTCATGGAGGGTTCCATGGGTACGAAACATGGTTGCGTCGATTTGGGAGACTTGTGGCACCATTAAATGCACCTTGAGGCGATATGTAGCTCCGGCGGCCTGTTGCAAAGGGTTTCCCTCGAGATATAAAGTAGCCAACTGCGGCTTGTCCCGAAGTTGCGCTTCCATTTGAGCGTCCATGGTGGGGATTTTGTTGTTGTTAAGCTGCGGCACTATTAGCAAAATTTTTCATGTTGGTTACTACCTACCCAAAGCTCCTCCAGCAAAGGGCAGTTTTCGAGGCCTTCGATCTTCTCCACAAAGTTGGTGCCAATATCCAAAATTTTTAGTTGACGACACATGTTGAGGCCCTCCATCTTCTGCACGCCATTATGTGACAGGTATAGTTCTTCAAGTGAAACAAGATTTTCGAGGCCTTCTATCCTCTGAATCCTGTTACTCTACAACTCATCAATAATTCACGTCATTTTCTTGCCAACCTGTATACTTAAAAGACTCAAATTCACAAGCTTATCAAGGTTTTCGAGCTTGGATAATTTGTTTTTGCCAAGCCATAGCTTTTTCAGGCAAACGAGAGAATCGAGTCCCTCTATTTTCTATTGTGCCGAAGATAATGAGTGGGGTTAACGGAAACATGCACAAACCCTGATACGATTTGCACCAAGCTCCAAATTCGTCAGGTTGTTGAGAGCACTCAGGCCATTACCGATTTTGTCAATCTTGTTTGCAACAAAAAATATCTCGGCTAGGTTATGCAAATGGTCGACACCTTCTACTTGGCGAATTTTATTAAATGAAAGGTCCAGGGATCTAAGCATATTAAAATAGTGATCCAACGTTAAAATATTAATTCTTCAAGGCCTATCATCCATACATGAGGTTTGAAACGGGTTCTAGGTTTTCAACTTTCGATATTTTATTGTCATACAGATCCAGTTCATTGAGTGAGGAAAGCCCTTCCAGACCGGAAATACGTGTTATCAGATTCTGTCGCAAGCCGAGTGTCTGTAGGTAGTATACACATTAATATCCAACGTTGAAGAGATGCAAAAGCCTGCCTTCAAATTCCAAAACCGCGAGAGCCCAATCTCAAGCGTTTTCAGTCGAGCATGGGTCATGTCCAAATCTTCAATGTCATCTGGAACATCATCAAGCAACCGAGCTAAACATGGTAAGATAGCGATCAATTAGGTTCACTCACTTGGATCACTATCATTGATATCATCCTCTTCTTCTTCAGCTTCCGAGACAATCAACCCCGATGGCTCGGTCGTTAAATCTGGTGCTGACGGCACTTGCTGCCCTTCCTTTTTCAATGAAGCTGGTTGTGCAGTCGTTTCAACGGCATCATGATCGCCGGCAGCCTGTTGTGGTTCTGGGACACCTTCATGCATGTCGCCGTTAGGAGGTTTTGTGGCCATTGGAATCGAAACTGGTGTGGATTGGGGGAGCACCAAAAATGTTCGTTCGGGCTGTCCTTGTCGCACTGTTGTTGGCCTTCCCACAACCAACCTCCAAGATCACCGACGATATACATGGATGGCTTCGAATCAACAGCGTGGCGGTCGCCGCCGTCCACGGCATTTTATTCCTAGTTGGCTCTGAGACTTCTTTAACGGTTTGTTATGCCTTTAATTGGCCCCAAAGCCCTTCATGTCAAATTCATTTCTTATATCATCTTAATAATGCACACTCGGCTAGGGACCTGCGAGCGCGATTGGAGATCGTGCAAAAAACCTCGCACTCTCTTTTATCATCACCATTTTTTGCATCCCAGCGTTGCATATCCTCGCAATACTTTTTGGATCTCCGGTCGTGAGGAAAGTCTTTGCTTGAAGTTGAAACCTAACACTTTATCCAGACTAGTAGAGGAGACCCTCTTAGCATGTACATTCATTGCGTTCCTGGCATTTTTCCCCGTTGCACAATATTGCGTCAGCAACCGTATCTCGTGGTCACACCTCTTGTCTTTTGATAAGAAGTATGTATACGCCCGTTCTTTGCATGAGGACCGGACCTTACGTGGATTAGTCCAGCCAATCGAATCGCGTTGTTTTACAAGCTCACAGTCTATATGACGCTTATTGGATGTTGGCTTGGAGGATTTATCATGCCACTTGACCGGTCCTGGAAAGTGAAGGTATCGTTGTTGATTGAATTACTTGTATGAACTCTGGTCCTGTCCACCCATGCACTTGTTTTTCCTTCAGGTTTGGCCAATACCCATCGTGTTAGGAGCGATCGGTGGATACTTTGCTGGGATGATTTTCGGAGTGTTGGCTATATATGATTGGCAGTTTCATTATCGACGCCGTTAAATATATTTAATGTCATCAGGACCGCAGGCTTCTTGTTTTTTTTCTTGACAGCACTGATCGGTAGAGAAGCGGCTTTAGCTTCGGTCATACACGCTAAGATCCACCAGGTCTTCTTAGTGATGTGGTTGTTGGTGACAAGGAAGGAAAAGACACCGTGTGAGATTGGTCATGTCTGCAACCATCCCACCGCCACAGCACCAAAGCCAAAGTGTGGCGCGCAGTTATGCTGATGCAAATCGCGACAGGCCGCGCGATTATTGGGACTATGATAACAGCTCCATTCAGTGGGGGTACGTTCATTATCATACTGTCGTCTATTAAGGGAACGATTCGGCAGCAATCAGGAAAATTATGAGGTCGTTCGAAAAGTTGGTCGCGGAAGGTACTCAGAGGTGTTCGAGGGTATAAATGTCGTCAATGGGGCGACATGCGTCATCAAGGTGCTGAAGCCAGTGAAGAAGAAGAAAATCAAGCGCGAAATAAAGATACTTCAAAACCTTTCCGGCGGCCCCAACATCGTGAAGTTGTTCGATGTTGTCCGAGACCCTCAGGTATTCTCCCGCGTTGCATCTCCTTTTAACTTGCGTAGTCCAAGACGCCAGCATTTGTGTTTGAATGTGTAAAAAACGTTGACTTCAAGGTCCTTTATCCCAAGTTTACGGATTGGGATATTCGTTACTACATATTCGAACTGTTGAAGGTTTGAAATTTCTTGTAAAGGGACCAGTTTTCTAAGAAAGTTGAAATTAGGCTTTGGACTTTTGCCACTCACGCGGCATCATGCATAGGGATATAAAGCCTCATGTACCGTCCAAAATTTGAAGCGATTAATGACAATTGATCAGAATGTTATGATTGATCACGAGAAGAGGACGCTTCGACTTATTGACTGGGGCTTGGCCGAGTTCTATCATCCGGGTACCGAATACAACGTTCGAGTTGCATCGCGCTATTTTAAAGGACCCGAGCTACTTGTCGATTTCCAGGAATACGACTACTCACTAGATATGTGGAGTCTCGGGTGCATGTTTGCCAGCATGATATTCAAGAAGGATCCCTTTTTTCACGGACATGATAACTATGATCAGTTAGTGAAAATTGCCAAGGTCCTTGGAACGGATGAGCTGTTTGCTTATTTGGACAAATACGACATCGAGTTAGACCCCGAGTTTGATGATCTCCTTGCCAGGTACTCGGACTAGTGCTGTGGATATTATTCTAATTGTCAAAGATATCCTCGCAAGCCCTGGAAGAAGTTCGTGAATCAAGAAAACGAGCGGTATATCTCCAATGAGGCGCTCGATTTTCTGGACAAGCTGCTGCGTTATGATCACCAGGAACGGCTCACGCCAAGAGAGGCCATGGAACACCCTTACTTTGGTGAGAGGAGGCTTGAAATGAAGTTTGTTCTGATCACATTCCAATAGAACCCATCGTGGCAGCTGCCGCGAGATCCTCAAGCGCAACAGGGCCTCTTGAAGCGGCCGCTTCTCATAGTTAATGTTCTGAACTTTTTCCCGTGCAATATATTAATGTATCGTTAATTACGATGAGAGTGTGATCGTTATGGAGTGTCTGTTGGGACTTGTCAAAAGTAAATTCTAAACTCCGCCTACGAAGAACCATGATAACCCCGGAATGGGTTGCGCGCGTTGCCGCCGTGCATTTGCACGAGCACGGCGCATCACGCCCGTGTGATCCGGAGATCATGCATTCACTAGCACAATCTGCTTCTTCATCGCAGGAATTGGCTTCATTTTTGAACGATACGACTGGAGTGAACCTCTCCGTGTTCATCACCCAGACAAAGGTAAAGCCACCCAGCATTTTGTCGTCTGACGTCCGTTCGCAGCCCGGGACGATCGAAATCATGACGGATGCTGCGAAAGCAGCCCGCTATTGTCCTATTCTTGTAATTGGCAAGAACGGTCCTGGAGCTGTTGGAGATGGCTCGGACCTCACATTTACGAAGATATCCACATCGACAGAGGTTTCGCTCTACCAGTTGGTTCATAATGTTTTCCGGCCACTTAGCAAGTAAAGGGGAAAAAATGAATCATGCCGTCATTAATTTTCGGTAGATACGGGAATTTATCCAACCGTAAAATTGCAGCTCTTCTTGCCGACTTGGACAGTAATCTGACTTCCAACATAAACAGCGGTTTGGGCAAATACAAGCATAATTTTCATTTCTTACGTTGGGGCAGGAGAGCCATCTACTTTGGCTTCGGAAGTTTCTTATTGGAAGAAGCAGTCAACCACAGGAAATGTGCGCCGTTGCGATGTTTATAACTTGTACTTATTTTTGGCAGTCTAAGGAAATTGACCGAGCAATTTTTTTCAAGAATACCATCGAAAACATCGTTGAGGAAATAGAAAGTTTAAGGTAAGCTGCTTCAAAGCTAGCAATTGTCTGACTGCCATAAAGTGAAGATAACCCTGCTGAGGCGGTCGAAAAAATTCAGGACTTGCTGGATGATCTCTGGTAAGAATAAATGTTTCATTGTGTAGCTTATATTTTCATGCCACTGCACACTCACAGGCGCCAAAAACAATTTCACCCAATATCGACCGAGCTGATGTGTAGAATACTACAAGCTTTGATGTCCGATTTCGTCGTTAAAAGTGCAAAGAAATTACAGGCTTACAAACTCGTTCACGACTCCTCCATTGATGTAAGTTGAGCATCAGATAACTGCTTACAAAATGGTGTAGGTCGAAAACGCCCTTAAGCACGCGAACTCTCTATTATGCCAGATGGCTGATTCGATTGATGCGTTGACAACAAAATTTTGGCCCAATTACACTCCCCACCCATGGACAACTAAATTTTCACCTGCTCCATTGCGAAGTTTGGCATATCTTCTCCAAGAGGTCCCCAATACGTTATCTCGGCTTGTAATTGACGAATTTTGAAGATTTTGGATGTAAGGAACCAAGTAGAGCTTACCCATGAGTTGCTTGAGACAAATGAAATAAGGGCGTGCCAGTTCGAATCAGTACTTTCTCCATTTTCAAATTTGAATGTAAATTCGTCGAAGGAGTCGTGGAAGGTTATTCAACGCCGTAGATATTCATTATGGACACCTTTAACTTCGCTCTTAGGAGGCCTTTGAAGCTTTCGAGATTACCAATTTTCGAGCCGAAGAGCTTATTTCTAGCAAGCTTTCTGAACAATTTGGTATTCTTCGTGGGCAACCTCATCAATTATTACAATCGTGCAAAAAATATGCAGCTTTGCTCAAGAAAAAGAAGATCAAAAGCCATTTGGGTAACGTCGTTTTACTAAATGTTTTCTTATCATCACAGTTGCTGAGCGACAAATAATCGCAAGGCAAATGGTTGACGATGTAAAAAAAATTCAACTTCAAATGAAAGACAAGATGACGACAGCTCAGGTGACGTGATTATAGCTTTTTGAAGGTCCATCCAATAAATTACGACTACAGGTGGATAGGGTCCCAGAATCACCCTATTTTGTATCAAATATTCTTTGGTCGAAAAACTCCTCCTCGAAGGTAATAACAATGCTGCATCGCCTTTGCTAAAACCCGATATCGGGCTTAGCTTTTAGAATTTTTAAAAATTGCAAATGTAATAGAAGTAGCAGATAAGTCTCTGACTTCTGAAGCAGAAATTCTTCTGAGCAATTTGAAGAAGTTCGAAAAATCGGAATTTGATTCCTGGGTGATGTGCATTCAAAAACTGTTTGGGAAAGACCTCAACTTCGATCAATACACCGTCAATCATCTTATGGAACTCGACAAGGAAGGGCAGCTTTCAATCAATATTGACGAAACACTGGTTAGATTTGTTAGGGAATTCCGGCAGCTGCTCGCAATCGGATTTTCAGTTCCTCAATCAGTCGCAAACGCCATGCAACAAGCACAATATTTATGTCGTTACGGAACAGTCTTGAAACAAGTTGCTCACTTCTACAACACAATTCATGAACAGATGCTACCTTGCCAAAGAGCCATGTTGCTAGATTATGCAAAACGCTTTGAACAGATTATTAAAGAAAAGATTTCGACCAGAGATAATTCGAAACCTCAAATATTAGTCTCAGATAATCTTTCCGCCATAGAAAATTATATCCATAGGCTGCAAGAGTGTGCTGGCACCTTAACATCCGAAAATAGACGACTCCGCAAATTGCACTCTGTTGCTTGTAATCACATGACAGAACTAAGTGAGGTTGACCTGGTCAAGCCATCAGGAAAAGCAAAATGGAAGGAGATGCTTACAGATATGCGGGCTCTGTTCTCGTCCGTATTAAATGAAAGGATTCACGAGGCGGATACTTTAACTTGGAGAAAACACTGGGATTATCAATTATATAAAGTTCTTGAACATCAGTATCAATTAGGGTTGGAGAATTTTCACGAATTCCTTCCCGATATCAATGTTGAAATAATATTTCATCAGCAAAGACTGCAGCTTAAACCAGCTTTTGAAAACATACGAGCTAATTATTATAAAGAATTGAAAAGTCTGCTAAGTATTCCGGGCGCATTTAAACCGTTTGGAGAAGTACAGATTTTTTCTCACATGGTGACAAGAAATTCGGCGTCTCTATTTACAGTCTACAAGAAGTCCGAGGAGATATTTCATAGTCTTCTGTCAGTCTTGGAAGCGTTCAAGGACTGGTTCGATGTGGCTTGCTTTCCGATTGAAGTCCTAATAAACGACTCCATAACTGATATGTATGACTGGGAAAATAACTTCAAGTTCTTAAAGCTTAAAGGAAAAGAGGCCAGTGAGCTTCCAGATTTTCTTCAAATACACTGTTTCCACGTATCTACAATGTCCATGAAAGTAGCCATCGATGGCATTCTGCAAAATGTTTTTGATTCTCTCGTGGCAGTCTTAAAAAAACGAATTCAATCAAAAATTGATTCGGTTGATGACTTTGTAACCGCTGGTACAAACCTCCTTGGCAAGCGCCCAGAGACAATAGAGGAAATTGGGATCGCGAGTAGCGTCCACGCTGAACTTGCCCATAAAAAATCAATTATTACGTCAACATTCGACGAACTCGAACTTGAAAATAAGTTTTTAAGATCGGTCGCAGGAACTGGCGTCGACGTAAATAAACTTCAGCTGAGATGGACCAAGTTAGAAGTCCTCCTGGAAAGCCATGAGCTAGTTATAAAAGAACAAGTCGAATCACTCCGCGCTTCTATCGAAGGGCGTAAATCTTCGGCTATTGATCAGTGCGAGCAATTTAAATCTCGTTGGGCGCAACTGAAGCCGAAACCCGAGGAGTTTGATGGCCAAGACTTTGTCAAAAAAGCAATTGATTGGATTGACGAGCAGCAGGTTGAATTGTCTGATATAATGAATAGCATTGCCGCTCTACAAGCAGATTGTATACATTTTAAAATTGAAGGCATAAATGAGAGCGTATTATCAGAAATAAGAGACGAAATAGCAAACACCAGATCTATGTGGATGCAGTATATTGAGTTTGAAGAAAAAGTCATGTCATATCTCTCACGAGATTGGCTTTCAATGCAATCAAAGATAAGTTCATTCGAAGATTTGGTGATAGATTGGCAAGAAAGGCTGAGGTCGAAATCTTTGGATAAAGTTTCCCTCCTCATTCAGAAAGGCCTTGATGTATTTCACGACATTTTACCTATACTGAAGTTCATTGGTGGTGATGCTTGGACATCCGAACACTGGGGTGAACTTTACCACATCCTTAACATAAACAAGTCTGTATCGTTAGCAGAGCTTACCTTTGGGCACATAATTAAAAGTCGAGACATTGCAATTTCCAGGCTCTCGGATATAAAGGAACTTAACCATCGCGCAGGTGCAGAAATTCAACTAAGAGAAGCACTTCATGAGCTTGATATGTGGGGTGCAAGTTCAAATTTTAGTTTTTCCGATTACGTGACAGGCAGAGGACTCTCATTGAAAATTATTAAAGATTGGAGGACAACATTGTCACAAGTTCAGGATAACACAGCCCTGCTTCAAAACCTGAAGGACTCACCATATTACATAAATTTTGCAGACAAAGTGGGAATATGGGAGCAGAGACTCTGTGACCTCGATAGTGTCCTTCAAAATCTAAATGAGGTTCAGAGACGGTGGATTTATCTTGAGCCGGTTTTCAGCAATGAATCCATGCCATCAGAACAGGCACGATTTGCTCAAATAAACGAAGATTTCCTTAAAATTTCGAAATTTTGCGAAAAGGAATCGCGAGTCACAAATATCTTGAACTTCCCTGACATAAAAAATGTTCTGAAGATACTCATTGACCAACTTGAGAGGTGCCAAAAGGCTCTATATGACTTCCTTGAGGAAAAAAGGTCAACGTTTGCTCGATTTTATTTCATTGGTGACGAGGATTTGCTGGAAATTATAGGGCAGTCACAAAACCCTAATGTTGTTCAAAGTCATTTAAAGAAGTTATTTGCGGGCGTTAACGAAGTTGACTTTGATCCCTCGAGCAAATATATTGTTGCCATGAAAAGCTCTGAAGGCGAGCGAGTAGAATTACAAACTCCCGTTAAAATATCATCCGATGTGGAGTATTGGTTGGTGGAATTCACCCATGAGATGCATCGAACTCTCAAGGTGCTCCTTGCACAATGTCTTCTGGCTTTTGATATTTTCAAATACCCTTCTCAAATTCTCTGTCTTGCAATGTCAATCTCATTTACTCGGGAGTGCGAAGAGGCTATAACGACTGGGAAGCTTCAAGATCTGTTAAAGAAACTACAGGCCCAATTGGGGGCATTTACGGCATTTGATTTGACCAATGTGGAAGGAATGTCTGAGAAGCACAAACTTAACATCAAGTTAAAAGACCTGATTTTAGATACAATTCACTTCATAAGTGTTGTGCAATCGATGATCAAAGTCAAGGTCGTCAAACTTCACCACTGGACCTGGCAGAAACAACTGAGGTTCTATTACAATAGCGCGAATGAAGACGTTAGAATTAAAATCAACACTGCCGAGTTTGATTATACTTTCGAATACCAAGGGAATCCACCCAAACTCGTTCATACCCCACTGACCGATAAGTGTTTTCTTACTCTTTGCCAAGCAATGGCACATGGTCTTGGCGGAAATCCTTTTGGCCCTGCTGGGACCGGGAAAACGGAATCAGTCAAAGCCTTGGGTGTTTTGTTCGGTCGACAAGTACTTGTATTCAATTGCGATGAGGGACTCGATTATAAAAGTATGGGCCGTATTTTTATTGGCTTGGTAAAAAGTGGCGCATGGGGGTGCTTTGATGAATTCAATCGGCTTGAAGCATCAGTCCTCTCGGCAGTATCTGAGCAAATTCAAGTTATACAAGCTTCCCTTAAATCTAGGGCCACATCAGTTCATCTTTTAGGGCGGCCCACGTCATTGAACCTTAATTGCGGAGTGTTCGTAACGCTGAATCCTGCTGGAAAAGGTTATGGAGGTCGGCAGAAGCTCCCAGAAAATCTGAAGCAGCTCTTTAGAGCTGTTGCTATGACATACCCTGATAACAATTTGATTGCCGAAGTTCTGCTGTTTTCTGAAGGATTTCATTCTGCAAATACACTTGGGCCAAAAGTTGTTTCTGTCTTCGTCCTTTGTAAGCAGTTACTATCACAGCAACAACACTATGATTGGGGACTACGGCCCTTGAAAACAATTTTAAGCTTTGCTGGCCGCATACTCCAGAAGGAAAAAAATATTTCAAAAATGAGCTACGAGAAAGAAGCCTCAACTGTAATAAAAGCACTCAAAATTAGTACCCTGTCGAAATTGACCCATTCTGATACTTCGCTTTTCAACTCAATTATTGATGATGTTTTTGCTCGACAAGATTTTGAGCCAATTCAATACGACACATTAACTCCAGCTATCAACGAAGCAATTTCGGAGCTGCAGCTAGGAATCTCTGATGCACAAATAGAAAAAGTAATTCAGTTTCATGAAGCGTGCCATCAAAGAATTGGGGTTGTCATTGTTGGAAATGCAAGCTCTGGAAAGTCAACAATATGGAAAATTTTAGAAAAGGCTTGGGGAAAGTGTGGGGTAAAGCTTCGGAAAACTGTGATAAGCCCAAAGGCAGTTGACCGGAAAATACTTTTGGGGCATATGGATATGGAAACAAGAGAATGGACCGATGGCATTCTCACGACAGCTTCTCGGCAAGCCGCAAAAGAAGGTTCCGACGTTTACACGTGGGTGATTTGTGATGGCGATGTTGATCCGGAATGGATTGAGTCTCTCAATTCCGTTCTTGATGACAACCATTTGCTTACAATTCCAAATGGAGAAAGAATCCAGTTCGGAGCAAATATTAATTTTATTTTCGAGACACATAGCCTTAAGCACGCATCACCTGCAACAGTCAGCAGAATGGGCATGGTTTACTTAACAAATATGATTATAACTCCGGAGCTTTTAATTTCATCATGGACCTCCTATCATTGCGATAATAAGCAAATTATCGAATGGATTCAGAAATACTTCTACGCACTTTTGGAGTGGATTGATAATGTAAACGGAGAAATTTTAGAAAGACCAAAACATGGCTACGTTAATAACTTTATTTCGCAAATAAAAATGAAGCAACCACAAGGAATCAAATTATTAGATTTTTCCATGATACTTTTGTACACATTTGGAGCGCACTTGAAAGACGAATCGAGAAAAACTTTAGCAAATCATATTTTTTCCCTCACTGGTCTCAATGCTCCTGATTCTCAGCATGTTCTTGATTACCACGTGAATTCAGGTGTGCTTCAGCCATATAAGCAGCAAGCCTCGAAGAGCATTCTACCCGCGCCTATCAACTTACACATCATTGAGACAAATAGTCTTCTTCAGGTTCAAGATATTATCAAGCCTTGGCTATTATTTAAAGAATCATTCATACTATTTGGTGAAAATGGGATTGGCAAAGATACTATTTTGAAGTACAGTTTTGAAGAGGTATCATCTCTGTCTGTTTTAGAATTCCATTGTAATGCGCACACACAAAGCTCTCATATTATTGAGAGACTAAGCAATGCTTGTATTAAGTCTACCTCAGGAAATCGAATCCTAATGAAGCCAAAAGATGCGGACCAATTGATCTTGTATCTGAAAGATTTAGATATTGTTCGTGGCGACAAGTATGAGTCAGTTCAACTTATTGAATTCCTTCAGCAACTTATAGCCTACAATGGGTTTTACAGTGATGCTCTTGACTGGATTAATGTTCAAAACATCCAGATTGTTGCCACAGTGACAGGTACACCAGGCCAGAACCATGTAGGGTTACCAAAACGGTTCCTTTCCAAAATGAATATATGTTTTGTTCTTACTCCGAAACATGATGAGTATTTACTGACTTTCAAAGTACACATGTCGGAAATCTTGAGCACGGTTTTGAGTACAGGGAGTTATTGGGCAAATGCAAAAAATCAACATCAATTGGTTGAGATCATGCTTAGCATCCATGATGGCATCAAATCAAAGTTTACGGCGGAAACGCATTCTCATTACAATCAGATTTCCCTTCGAAAAATATCTCAATGGTTAAGAGCGTTAAGAAACTATTCGTATGAAGGAGAAGCGGAAAGCAAAAATTTTCTTCTTGAAATTATTGGCTATGAGGCTCTTCGCTGTTACGGTGATTTGTTCGTACATTCAGAACAAGTTCAATCTTTGTGCGAAATTTTATTTTCTGCCTTCAAAAAATTGTGCAATAGTGACATCAACTTTGACAATATACTATTCACTTACATGAATCCCAAAGATCATAAACGAGGCCATTATTTGGAACAAATATCCATGGAAGAATACGGAACAATAATCAAGAAGCATCTTTATACGTTCGAGAGAGATTTCAAAGACCTGAATCTGGTACTATTTCCAGAACAGCTCTTCCTGCTTTCAAAAATTGAGCGAGTACTACATCAAATTAATGAAAGTTTGATTTTTGTAGGAAGGCCTGGCGCTGGCCGTAAGGCAGCACTTCTTTTGGTGTCACATATGCTTGGTATTCAAGTCATGAATGCCAACATGCCAAAAGATGGTGGCATCAAATCGTTTATCCAAAAATTAAAGGATGCAATAACAGTAGCCGGTATAGCTGGCGAAACGATTCTTTTGATTTTGGAAGAACACCAAATCTTACAAGAACGATTTCTTCAGTATATTAATGGGATTATCAGCAATGCTGAGATTTCCGGTCTATTCTCACCTGACGAACTTGAGGCACTAATGACCTCCATCAAGGCGAAGCAGAATGAGGAAGGATTCCGAGGATCTTTGTACGAATTTTTTAGAGCGCGGATACAGAAAAATCTTCATATTGCGATCTTAGTTGACGCAAGCTCAGACAAACTCAATGAAAGATATAAAAACTACCCTGCTCTGAATAAGAGAGCACAGACAATATGGCACAGCACATGGAATAAAGAAAGTAAAACTAAATACATGTTAAGTCAGATCCAGAATGATGATTACTTCAGCAAAATTGAAAATGCTATGGTAACACAGATCATGGAGTTTATTTTAAAAATACAGGACTCACAGTTAGACTCGGCACCCGGATATCTGATGCAGTACATGGCCACGTACAAACATATTTATAGAACTCATTTGCTGAAATTTGACGAGAGGCAAAGTTATCTTTCTGGTGGTTTACAGAAGTTACATGATGCCGCACAATTTGTTGATAAGCTATCTGACGAGGCGAAAAAGCAGGAGCTCATTCTAGCTGAAAAGCAAAGTTTAGCCGATGCAGCCCTTCAACAAATAACAGCCAGTATCGCCTTAGCATCTGAGCAGAAGCAGGAGATTGAAAGATTAACAAGTAGTCTCCAAGACGAAGAAGAAAGAACTAAGCAACAAAAACAGGTTATTGAGACTGAGTTGGCTGATGTGGAGCCAATTGTACGCCAAGCTAAATCAGCAGTTGGCGAAATCAAGAATGAAAGTTTGACGGAAATAAGATCACTTAGGTCTCCTCCACCAGCAGTTAGAGATGTTTTGGAGGGCGTTCTGCGACTGATGGGTATATTGGATATGTCTTGGAACAGCATGAAAGTATTTCTGGGGAAAAGGACCATCAAAGATGAAATTATGAACTTCAATGCCAGGAACATAAACGCCCAGGTTCGAGAATCCGTGCTTGGCCTGATTAAAGCGAAAAAAGAGTCTTTTGACGATGTCAATATCAAGCGTGTTTCTGTAGCAGCTGCACCTTTGGCGATGTGGGTGAAGGCTAATTTGCAGTATGCATCGGTTTTGGAGCGAATCGGTCCATTGGAGTCTGACTTAAAAAGATTGACAGATAAGTTGGACGCTTCCAAAGAGAGGGTTTCAGCTTTGAAAATATCACTTGAGAAGGTTGACCAAAATGTTTTGAGTCTAAGGGAAGACTTCGGCGCAAAAACCAGAGATGCCGAAGTCCTTCGAGCGCATCTCGACAAGGCGTCAGAGACAATTAAAAGTTCACAGGATCTTCTGAAAAAACTTGAAAATGAAGGGAAAAGATGGAAGAAAGAAGCGGAAGGCATACGTGAGGCTTTGAAAGAGCTTCCAATGGTTTCTTTGTTGTCAGCAGCGGTGATAACATATTTACCTTCTCTTTCTGAAACTCTTCGAAATGAAAAACTGCATCTGTGGAAAACTTTGATGAACATCGCTGACTTCAACTTTATATCTGTCATGAGCACAGAAAGCCAAAGTTTGCAATGGAAATCCGAAGGTCTTCCACCTGACACCCTCTCTTTACAAAACGCAATCTCTGTTGTGAATTCACAAAACATACCGCTGCTGATAGATCCGACGAGGCAGGCGAAATTATGGCTGCAACAGCATCTGGCTGATAAAAAACCAGAGCAGATTGCTCAACACGATTCTTCGTTAATGAAAGTTCTGGAACTCGCCTTGCGATTTGGAAGAACACTTATAATAGAAGACCTAACAACCATAGAACCTGTTTTATATCCAATTTTGAGGAAGGAGCTTTACAAACAGGGGTCTCATTATGTTGTTCAACTTGGAGAGAAGTTGGTTGATTTTCATGAAGGATTTAAACTTTATTTAATTACAAATCATTCATCTTTCAAAGCTCCTTCATTTGTTTCATCATTGGTCAACATTATAAACTTTTCAGTGACCGAAGAGAGTTTATTTAGCCAACTTCTGGGCCTCACGATTCAATCTGAAAAACCAGAGTTGGAAAAACAAAAAACAAAAATTATTCAAGAGGAAGATAGCTTAAAACTGCAAATTAATGACCTTGAAGAATCACTCTTGAAAGAATTAGCAAATGCTGATGGAAACATTCTGCAAAATCAAACCCTTGTGACATCTTTAAACGAGGCAAACAGTAAAAGCAAAAGTATCAACGTCGCACTCAAGGAAGCTCAGCAATTACAGATAGCCCTTAACGACGAAAGGCAAAAGTTTTCTGGGTTAGCCAAGTTCGGAAGTAAAATGTACTTTTCCATTCAGGAGTTGAGTTCCTTAAATCATATGTACCATTTTTCAATCGCTTGCTTTACCAAGCTTTTTATAATTGCTCTTCAATCTGAAAACTCCAGTTCCAATGATCCTACAGAGCTTAGAATGAAGCTTTTGACCAAATCTTTTGAAAGAATCATCCATAATTACATATGCAGATCATTGTTCAAAGCTGATCAGCTTGTTTTTGCTTTGCATTTGATACTTCAACTCCACGAAGACTTAGTGGGTAGCAGTGAGCGGGAAATTTTTATGGGGCCGCAATTTCATTCTGAGATTCAAACGGCTGATTCGGACAAGTTCAAGTGGATTCCAAATGAGGCATACTCGAACTTTGCACACTTGCAGGCTCTCTGTCCTGAAATCACAACCAATATGCATCCAGAGAATTTGGATGCGTGGACTGCATGGATGAAGGAACCATCTTGTGAGCGAAATTTTCCCAGCTTTGCTGCGAAGAAACTTTCGTATGTTCATTTCATTGAAAACTGCCATGTTTACGAAATTTTCTTTAGATCTTTTCAGCAGCTCCTTGTTATTCGTGCTTTACGACCTGAGAGACTTATCTACGCTTGTAAGTCTGAGCCTCCGCTGATGTTCGTTATGGCTAATTTGGGCCATAGTGGAGGACTTTGTATGCACATCTCTTGGAATAGAGTCTGTATTCCCTAGCTCGCCACAGATCAAAACATTGCATGAAGAAACAAATGCCAATGAACCAATATTGTTTATTACCACACCAGGAGTTGATATATCACAGGAGCTTATAGAATTAGCACAAAGTCAAGTTGATCAAGGAAATTTCAAGCAGGTTTGATCGTGACTAATAATGAAAACAAAGCTAATAAAATGCAGATTTCAATGGGACAGGGTCAGTCAGAGCTTGCTAGCTCAGAGCTGTATTCATTAGCGAAGTCTGGTGGATGGTTGATTTTGCAAAATGTTCATTTAGTTGTTGATTGGCTTGATGACCTCATAAAAATGCTTAAGGAATTAAATCCCAACCCCGGATTCCGCTTATGGATGACCACAGAAGAATCATCAAACTTTCCACCTGAGCTGCTTAAACTTTGCTTGAAAGTCACTTGTGAGGCACCACCTGGTAACCATTCGATTCACTTCAACAATTTCATTCATAGATGTACTTTATTTTTGATAGGTCTGAAGAAAAATTTACAAAGGACGTTTGCATTGTGGTCTCCTCAATTCTTCTCATCGGGCTCACTAAGTAGAGCTCATGCACTTTTTGCTTTGGCGTGGTTCCACGCATGTATACAAGAACGCAGAAATTATATCCCATTCGGATGGAACAAGTTTTATGAGTTTTCTTCTGCAGATCTTAGATCTAGCTCAGAATTATTGTCAGAACAATTCCAATCCAGTAACAGCAACGATGATATTAATTGGCAAATGCTCCAAGGAGTACTTGAAAATGCTATCTATGGAGGTCGAATTGATGACCCGTTTGATGCTGAAAAGCTTCGGATCAGTTTAGAGATTTGCTTTAATAATGGTATTTTATATGTTTTTGCTATCATAACAATTTCTCTAGAAGTAATTGCTATAAATAAGGTCCCTCCCCGGAAGCTCATAAAAGGGCAAAGTAAGAATTGAGGGGGGGGGGAGTGGTCATTTCTCACGAATACTAGATTTACCAAGTGAAAGGGATTATGCAAATTATGAGGCTTTTATCCACGAACTACCTGATAAGGATGATGTACATCTACTGGGTCTCCCAGCGAACATCGAACAAGAAATACAGGCGAAAAAATGCAAATATATTATAAATCAACTCAGGAGTCTTGTAAGACTTGTGAAATTAATTATTTCTAAAGAAACTTATAACCATAAAGAGTAATGAAAAGCACGATAACGTAAATCTTAATAAGGAAAAATGGGCCAAGGATCTAATGCCGTTTTTACAATTGTGGAAAAATGTAAGATACTCTTGCTTTCTTTTTAAAGTACTCAAAGATTTTAGCTACACAGTGGCAACAGCCTTCTTCAACAAAATGCAACCCCCGAAGCAGATGGAGGTCCTTTAAGATTGTTTTTTGCAATGGTGAGGACTGAACTCCACAAAAATTATCTTTGCAATATCATTTATTTTTGATATGTAGGAGTTTGCTACAGCACTCGGTTTGATAAAGAAAATCCATTCTGATCTTTCGTATCTTTCGAAGGTCTTACGTGGACTGCAACCAATAACGACTTACGTTACGGAGCTTGTCACTTGTCTTCTTCGATCTGAAGTTCCTACTTTTTGGACGTCAAGTTCATCTTCAGAAGGTCGAAATGAAAGCAATCCTCATGACTATCTGATATCCTTGGTCGAGAGCGCCCTTGCACTTAAAAACTACCAGTCGAAGAATCACGACTCTGTTTCAGTCACATTGAAAGCATTCATAAATCCCAGTGCATTCTTTAATGCTCTTAGGCAAGAAACATCACGGAAAAGTACACGTGTAAAGTCTTATGCCAAATACTAATTGATTGTAGTCGGAACACCAATTGACAATCTGGATCTGACAACATACTGGTCACTAACTGATGCCAAAAAGTTCAAAAATTACGCCGTAATTGAAGGGCTGCTAGTACAAGGTTGTTTATTCGACGGTGCATCTTTGACAGAAGTCGCTTATAATAGTCCAACTGTAACGAAGGCGCCAGATGCATCTTTTGTATGGGTGCCGAAAGTAAGGCGCTTTTTGAAGTTTCGTATTCTAACTATGTTATTATGCTATTTTAGGAGAAGCTTGGTTCAGGCCATAAGCTTCCACTATATGAATCATCAAATCGAAGCCACTTTATTGCTTCGATAAATATTCCATGCACAGACGATGAACATAAAAAATGGATTACGACTGGGGCTGCCTTCTTTGTAGATAAATAGAAGATATTATCTGCTGTTTAAATGTGTTGCAAGGAGCATCATGACAATAATAAAGGTGCCCCTTTGAGTAATTATATATATGCCAGTGTTTTTGACACAGTATGAGCCAAACTCGAGGCGTGTTCTCCGGTTACCCACGGCATATCGAAGAAATGTATCTTGTGGTATTATCGGCCGCTTTTGCACAGACAAAACAGTTCCATAATTAGACTGTATGTACTACAAAGATACGCTATTACCAAGCTGCATTTGACAACAAGCACATCACTCCTTTACATCACAGCACACGTGTGACTACCGTGAATATAAGTCCGGATCTCCGCGGCCGCCGAGGCCCCGCTGGTGGCCCATCATCCTGCTGCCCCTTGGGGTAGAAGGCTGTCCTCACAACCGACCAGCCGCTATGCCTCCTTCGACCTGGATTTTGCTGGATAAGGAATTTTTTCCACACTCTAGTTGATGACATCGAACTCGTACGACCCCAACCGATTTGTGCCCTGCACTACTTTTTTTTTCCACAATCTAATCTCTCCTATTTGGGGGAAGATAAACTGGGGGAGGGGGGGTCGAAAGCAAAAAAGAAAAAAAAAGAACGAACTTGAGGGCGTGGAAGTCCTGATGAAGGAGCAGAGGCCGAAAGTACAACAAACGAGAGAAGAAGAAAAAAATGACGGATGGATATGAAGTGCGCAAGAGACGGGGTGAGGTAAAGATTAAAAGAGAAAGATTGAGAGAGTGAGCGAGGGTGAGGAGAGACAATGTGTGCCTGCTTGTGTGTGGTGTTGTTTGTATTCTCGCGATGAAAGTCGGAAACGGCAACAAGTAATATGAACGAAGTGAGAATCAAGAGGAGAATAAGAGAAGCAGGGCGAGGTCGCTTTCAAGCCTCACACGACACCTTGTGCGCTCATCAAACGCGCCCCAGCCGCTGCCGGCGCGGGCCCTGAGCCCTTGACCGGTCCCACCTCCACCGCCGCTGCTGCCGGGTCAAGCTCGTGCACACCGCTAGCAAACGCATGCCCACCAGACGCTCTGCGCGTCGCGTCGGACGCCCCGGCCGCCGCTGCAGCAGCAGCGCGTCTGGCCCCACCTTCGCTGGCAGCCGCCACCACTGTCGGCGCGTTCGTTGTTGTCGTGCTGGCCGGGCCTACAGCAGCGCCGCCGAGCCCACCGACGTTGACGAGCCCCAGTCCAGTGACGACCGCAGCGGGTGCGTGCGATACGGCGGTGGCGCTCCCACCCAACCCGAGCGCGAGCAGGCCACCGGGTGAGAGTGGCGGCGCTGTTGCCGCCGATGAAGCACCTGGCCCGGCGCCGGGCGACGTCTTCTTTGCCCGCTGCGGCAGCGCCGGGGTCGCAGCCGACGCCGACGAAGATGGTGCGGCGTCGGGGGCGGTAACATCGGCAGCGGTGGCACCGCCTTGGCGCGGCTTCCCGGAAGACGTCGAGGACACCGACTGCGGCTGTGCCGAGCCGACGCGCCGCGCCGCAGCGGGTCGCTTCCGGCCCCCCGGCTCACCCACGGGGACCGGCGTCGCTGCCCCGCCACCGAGAATAGACAGGCCGCTGGCGACGGTGCCGAGCACAGCGGGCGGCAACCGCAGCGTGTGGACGGTGCGCGAGCCGACACGGGCGCGCCGGTGTTGCTGTGGCGAGGGCAGGACGGCAAGGCCGGGCGGCGCCGAGCCCGGCGGTGGCGAGGCTGGCGATGCGCCAAAGAGCGGAGTCGGTGTTGACGGCGGCGACCCGATCGTGCTGATCACGCCGGCCGACATAGACCGCGACATAGCTGAGCCGCCGATCAGCACAGTCGTGTGGGTGGGGGGCTCGGTGCAGGCGTCGTCGGTGCCGTTCTCCGAAAGACCGCCGTCCGACATTGGCCGGCTGCGGAGACGCCTACTGTCTGCGACACTCGAATCTGCAGCGCCGCCACCGCCGCTGGCCACCGTGTGGGCAGACCCGCTGCCCGTCCAAGAAAAGTATGCCGATGAGTTGCTGTGTGTGTGAGGCAGTGTCCGGAACGTTGCGTGCTCTAGATGGTGAGTGAGTGGTGCCATGGTATGATGTGCTTGCATGAGTGTAGCAAGATGGGCCGCGACCTCGTTATCTGTAGGCTGGAGGACGACGCGCTCCGTAAGTTGCGTGGCTCTATTCGCCCGTCGGTCTCGTTCCGGGACGCTGTGGGAATACGAACGAGGAGCGTGAAGCTGAGGCGGCGGGTGGGGCTGATGATGGTATATGCGTCCGTTCGAATCCGTTCGGGTCATGTTAGGAGAACCAACAGGCGAAAACGGGCGCGCGAGGTTTGCGCCAGATCGATTGGCTCGGATAGCCGGCGTGGCACTTTGTGCGGTGTAAACTGACGTGAAGTCCTCCATTCCGGCATCGGATGCAAAAGACGGAATTCTGAAGAGCCGAGACGGGGTAGTCGGAGTAGGGTTCGTTGTCCCCTGCCCTTTCACCCCTGAGGCCGGAAGATAAGGATTGGATGGAACGCCGGAATCCTGGGCATCTGGGACTGGAGAGCGTCCTAACTTGACTGCTGTCTGTGGCCGGAGTTCGTCCGGATTAGCCAAAAAAGACGGGTCCAGCAATGAGCCAGCATGGCTGGACGAGCTGGGAATACTAGGAGGTGGGTCCCTCGTGAGGCCATCCGTTTCCACCGACCGCCGAGGCGTCGCCTCAATGATCCGCATCGCGAGCGGCTCGTCCGACGACTCCGACGCAGAGGAGGGTGAGTAGCGCTGATACTGCGGCTGCTGGGTCCACAGCATCACGCGGGGGAGGATCTTGGCGTCAAAGTCGAACCCCAGCTCCGGATCGAACACGTGCGGGAGCCCGGGGAGGGGCGACGGCGGCTTTGGTGCCAGCGAGCGGTGCAGCACGGACCCTGTGAGGCGCGAGTCATCCTCCTCTTGGTTTTCGTCCAGCATAACGGGCTCATTGCCACTCCACTTTTGGTGATAGGGCCGGTTCACAAACTCGTCGACAATGTCCTCCGGGAGAGCCGCGGCAGCCTCGTCCGCGCCGGCGCCGTGCACTCTATGCTCGTCGCCGCTGGTTGACGATGTGGCGGAGGGGGGGTCGCTCGAGGGCTCCTTCTTCTGGATGAATTCGAGCGACAGGTTGTGGATCAGCTGAGGCAGCTCCTCCTGGAACATGGACCGCAGCTGACCCTCGATTTGGTTCTGGAGGAACCGGCGGATCGACGGCACGTTGTCGAAAGTGGAGCTGACGTCCACTTTTTCGAGCGGGTCGTTTTTGAACACCAGGGTGATGCCTTTTGCCCTGTCGACGACCAGTACGATGATGCCTCGGAGCTTCAGGTCGCTGATGCGGAGCTGCATGGGAACGACAAGTGGCTTATTGGCTGCAAGCATTCCAGACCGTCGCTTATTGATTGTGAATTCGTACTTTGGTTCATTCAGGGGATTTGCCTAGTATACGAGGTCAAAAATCTGCCTCGATCATCTCAGTCATACCTGAACTTTGGTATGAAGCACGACGTACGCGTCACCGTTGTAGACCATTCTAAATATACCACGGAAACGCTCCTCTGCTAGGTCGCCTATATCGAGAATCTCCAAGTCTGGAGGCTATCAACAAAGAGCGGCGGTAAGAGCCAAACCACAACGTCCGTGGAGCGTGGTGGAGGAGGAGTAAATAGGACCAGGAGGGAGAGGTAGAGGGGGATCTAGCATTCCGACACCACAGACCTTAGTTCCCATGTTGAGCTCGACGACAGAGATGTGATCGACCATGCTCGCGGGCTTAGTACCCTTGTTAAGTGCCTTTGTCAGCTGCTCCCGGGCCTTGGCCAGGAAGTCCTGAGAGAACTTCGGCCAGTTGACCTTGAATGACATAACGTGGAGAGTGGATGGAGGTGGAGCGGTACGGATATCGTATGAAATGCTATCGCCAAATGAACAGACCGGCAGACGACAAAAGGTGAGATGCACGTGAGTTGAAGGG
>JADGKE010000013.1:10399-22060 GCA_026954515.1 Cladochytrium tenue
CCCGCGTTTGGGGGGGGGGGACCCCCAACCTTCCGCGGGAATCAGGGCGTGTACGGGCAAAATCGGTTTCACCCCGCACCCCCGAACTTCAAACTTTTTTTTTTTTTTAAACCCCCCCCCCCCCCCCCCCCCCAAAAAAGGACGGTTTTCGTACACGTCCCACTCTGTTTGCATTGCACCTCCAAGTTTAAAAAGTATTCACTTGTATTTTATACCTGCCCCACTGTCACTGTCGTGCTCTTCTTCTCTATATGCCCATCGCCCATTCCACCTTCTCGTGGCAAATATGAAACCCCAATGCATAATTTGAGGCATAAGGACACATGAATACGCATATCTCATTGTATAAGGTCTGAGAGATCAGTGCAACGAAACGTGTTTGATGAATTCGCACTAGCGGCGGACAGGGAGTTGTGCCACGAGCAGAGATTAACGCGTGGGTCATCTCCAGAACCACATTACGCGTAGTACTAAAATGCGGGTCAAAAACAAGCTCGTAGCAGCAGAAGAAAAAGCAAACAAAAAGAGGGAAATGCACCTGGAGAGAGGTCTTCTTCTTGGCTTGGACTTCTTGGATGCCCTCCATGAAATCCTCGTGCCTGATCTCGACAGCGCCGCGTCGGAGCGCGATCATGCCAGCCTCAACGCATACGGCCTTGCATTGGGCACCATTGAACTCGTCGCAAGATCTAGACAGCTCCTCAAAGTTCACATCCGGTGACACTTTCATCTTTCGGGAGTGGATTTGCATGATTCGTGCCCTGGCCTCTTCGTTTGGCAGCGGGAACTCAATCTTCCGGTCCAAACGCCCTGAACGCAGTAGGGCAGGGTCGAGAATGTCGATACGATTTGTGGCAGCGATAACCTGTGGCGACAACACGTGTCAGTAACATGGTCACAAACATGACGGACGATGAAAAAAAAGTGCGGTCTCAATGTTACGACGGTAAAAAAAAAACCACCAACCTTGATCCTGTCGTCGCTGCTAAAACCGTCCAGCTGGTTCAAGAGCTCCAGCATCGTCCGCTGGACCTCACGGTCACCGCTCTTCTCGCTGTCGAACCGCTTCGTGCCCACCGCGTCGATTTCGTCGATGAAAATGATAGTAGGCGCCTTCTCCCTAGCGAGGCTAAACGCGTCCCGGACGATACGGGCACCATCTCCGATAAACATCTGGACCAACTGGGGCCCAGCAAGTTTCAGGAAGGTAGCGTTCGACTGAGCCGCACATGCTCGCGCAAGCAGCGTCTTTCCAGTACCAGGAGGCCCATACATGAGGCAGCCTTTTGGGGGCTTGATACCAAGGTTGATGAACCGCTCCCGTTGATTCATTGGTTCAACGATGGCCTCCACGAGCTCCGTGATTTGTTTATCCAGACCGCCCACATCATTGTAGTCCTCCGTCGGCTTCTCGTCGACTTCCATTGCCTTCACGCGCGAGTCATATCTGGGAAAGTGTTAACATGCAAGAGTTTTCACTGGTTTTCAATAATACTCTGGCGGGAGCGTGTCGAGGATAAGGAAGCTGTCTTTGTTAACGCCGACCAGATCCCCAGGCTTCAGTTTGGTGGCGTCAACAAGTCCTACCATGGGTAAAAATACCGTCTGATACATAATCTCACGTCAGAACATAGCACAAAGCAAGCTTAAAAAACAAACCTGCCGCGTGGTTGCGCGAATTACGGCGCATTTCCCTTTCCTGTGCGCATCCAGATCCAGGTTTGCACCATCCTCTTCGGGTTCGTCGTTTGGGTCCATATCCAGTATCTAAGGCAGTTTTTTAACTGTTAAGGAAACATGACGGGCAAATCACCTCCACGATATTTGCTACTAAATACGGAAGCTGCTTATTCAACTTGATCTTCTCTTTGTTGTCCTTAATCCTTTCTTTTGCGGCGTTGTGTTCATGGGTAAGACGAGCAGACTCGCTTTTCATCACCTGATAGGGGAAAAAAGATTACAACGCTTTCTGTCGGATGGTTACATCCAATGCTGTTCTGGCTGGCACCAGGAAAGGCGAGGGGATTTACAAGTGGACGCGCGTCGCGTTCGCAAACCACCCAGAGCAGCCCCCCCTGGCGCGACAATGAAGGGAAGGGAATGCAGAGCCTAGTAAGAGGAGCACACCTTGATGTCATTCTCGAGAAGTTTAATGCGGTTGACGATTTCGTCGGTGCTAGCGCGCAGGATGTCGGCGCCGAGGTCCTCCTCCTCGGCCTCGACAGCGGCGGCGGGTGCTGCGGGCGGCTGGTCAGTGGACGACGATGCCATTGTGGTCGTTTTTGGAAATTTGAGTTTCGCGGTTAATCAGAACGAACAGAAAGGAGGAATGGTACGGTTTGAGTGCGCATTCGGTCCGACAATTATTTTCAGGATGGCAGCGTTCGACAGTGTAGCCCGAAAGGGTAGGTGCCGCTGCGAAGGTATCGGCAGCACGCACGGCGGGCGCTAAGCAGCAATAGCAATAGTCGCAGGCGTCTCGCGCGAAGCCCGCACATCGATACAACACCGTGCTACAGTGGAAATCTCGCAACTGATGCTCACTGCTATGAACGCTGGGATGAATCGCAGCACTTGATGGAGCATCAGTTGTATCTTATGACCGAATGTATCATAATAGATGAGCATAGAAGCATCGGAATAAAATCCCAAGTGAAGAACCTCATGAAATTGTACGGAGATCCTCCTTTATGATCATATTATACAGTCTCGACAGAAAAAAGTGTCAACCAAAGAAGACGCTCAAGAAAGTGCCTAGCATGCAAAGAAATCTGCAGCCATTAAAAGCTCCAAAGCAATATCGTGGTCGATCGGAAAGTCCGGGATCTCTTCGGTTGAGTTTGTGTAGCGGACCTTATAGTAAAGGTACTTGCAAACAGCCTCGAGAATCACAGCCCTGATGAGGAGGAAATGTTATTATTGAATATATTGAGTTTTGAAAGGGGTGGTAGTGTCAAAACCACGGAAGGCGTAATGACGGGGAAGGAAAGCTCGCTGTACAGGGGATGACACCTACTTCACGTCTGGAAAGTTGATCTCGTTCCGTATGGACTCGGTAAACTGGCCTGCGATCGACAAACGGGAAGAGCGCGACCATACATTTAATCAGTTAAAAGTAATCGGCAGACGGGCGTCCAGGCGTCTCCTCCACCCGTTGTCCGGTCCTAAATTGCAGGCCTGTTGGCACCACATGCGTAAAGGTACCTGGGTTGGATAGCATATTTTTAATTGTGCGCGAGGCCATGGCGCTCTGCCGGTCGATCACGAACTCGAAGCCATCCGCACTCACGAGCTACAAAAGCAAATAAGGAACGGAGAGTGGGAAGATTATTGTGTGCTAGTGGTGGTCATGATCCTTGACTTCGGTTGGGGAATGACGCGAACCTTGACGAAGTCGGACATGATCGATTGACAAGTTACAACACGATGCCAAAAACATGCAAGTATCAATTACTTTAGGATCATTATTCCCTTTAGTTATTCTCAAGTACGATGCCTTGGGTGTCTCACATGCGCTCCACATAGAAGGGGTTTCCAATTCAGGTACAATAAGGGTGGCGTAATATTCCTGTGTAAGTAAAGTGGCACAGCGACCATCATCAGAGTGAGTCAGCAAGGATGAGAGGCACCTCACCTACTCTGGGCACGAACTTAAAGAAGCGATCCCCACATCAACAAGTCGGTTACTGACCACCCTCAGCCCCCTGTAGGAAAGTGTTCGACATCAGAAATTATGAGCAGCTCCACGGTTGCAGCTGAAACTATCGAAGAGGACGTGGTTGTCCCCGAGGCATCATCCGCAGCGCCCGAGCGAGTCGTCGCAGTCGCTGTTGACGGCAGTGGTGGGCCCTCCCAAATCTTGAGATTGCTCTCTTACTTAACTTCCTAATGCCAACCGAACTCGCAGTCCATTCGGACTATGCTTTCCAGTGGACCATAGACAACATGTTGAGGGCCGGCACCGACCGGCTGCTGCTGATCAACGTACGCCCGCCGTTTCCCGAGGTCTGGACTTCGAATATCGGTAGTATGGAGGACGAGGAGCGCGACCGGTCGCACGCGCTCCTTCGCGAGTTCGCGTCCAAGCTGCCCGAGCCGGCCCGCCACAACACGCGCGCTGTCTCGGTCGCGGGGGACCCGCGCGACGCGATCGCCTGGAAGGTCGAACACGAGAAGGTCGACGTGCTAGTGGTGGGCAGCCGCGGGCTGAGCCCGCTGTCGCGCTCGCTGATGGGGTCGTGCAGCGACTTCCTCGTGCGCCACCTGCAAATCCCGGTCCTGGTCGTCAAGAAGCCCGGGCAGTTGACGAAGAGCTAGCTGGCTCCTGTTGTTCAAGAAACTCTGCCCTCATTTGAAGCTGCTTTGGAAGTCAGTTAGTTGGTTAGTTAGTTGTCGTGGGTGTCAAAAAAATACCATCATTGTCTGATAGTTTGAGCCTTATGTGTGGGGGGGCACGTGACCTGTCGGACAACCACAGGCACCTCATCCTCGGACAAAACTTCATTCTCACGCTCTCCCCATGTTCAACGGCGAAAGCGACGATGCCGCCAGCAGCACTGGCGGCGGCCACAACGGTGGCCCCCGCACACCGCGCGCAATCCACGCAGACTCGGAGGACATGGCTACCCTGCCACTGCAGGAGGACCACAGCAGCACTGCCGCAAGCACCACGCAAGGTGACTTTTTGTCCTCCAGGGTGATGAACACCGCGACAGTCGCTGCCTCGCCGGCGCCCTCGTCAGCGCTCTTCAGCTCGCCTGCCCGCAGTTCCAACGCTCCTGCTCGGTAAGATCCCTTGGCAGTCCAATTTTCTTCGTCTTGAACCGAATCTAATTCATATGTATGGACGCTGAACCTTAGTCGAATCGGTGGACTCGTTGGAGCACCTGGATCTGCAGCCGGAGGAAGGTCCCGCACTGGCGCCAATGACCTGCGTCGGTCGGCCCTCACGCCTCGGCGCTATAATGACAGCAGCGACCTGCACTTTCCTTCGAGTTCGCCCGCTCACAGCCGCAGAGGCACAAGTATGTCCTTTTGCTTGTTCCCTGTCTCCTGTGCATCTCAACTCCGCCGTTTCGTCTCTCAGCAAATGTGAACGACCCTGGGTCGCCTCTGGCATACCCATCCTCCCCGGTCGGCTCACGCGCCGCAGGCACAACGAGCAGAGGTCGGTTCGGCAACGCCGCAGATCTCAGCGAGCCCCTTTACGCCGCGTCGTCCAACCTCTTTTCTACCGCAAGCGATGCCACTGGCTCCCAGCGACTGCGCCGCATCCCTCGCGGGGATCTCACTCCGACCGTCGCTGGCGGTCGAGTGTTCCGCGGCCAAGCCCCGGATGGCGGGCAGAGCGACAACCCGCTTACGTCAAACGCCTTCCTCACGTCTGAGACGGGCGCCGTCCAGAACCTGATCTGGGGCACGACGATCAACATCAATGACGTGATGGCGACCTTCCGCGACTTTTTGCTGCGCTTTACGCTCGCACACCGAGCCGAGGCCGAGGCTTCCGAGGGCGAGCTGCTTATGCTGTCTCAAGAGGACAGGGAGCCGTTCTATCCGGCGCTGTTGCGAAAGGTGTGCGATCCATCAATCCATTCACCAGTCTAGTCTCGCTCCTTGCCACTCATTTGAATTTCTGCTGTCACTGAGTAGAATAAGAACGTCGAGCAATTTGTTTTGAACCTCGACTGCCAAAACCTTCGATGCTACCGGCCCGCCCAGAAGCTGGCCAGGCAATTGGAGAGATACCCGCAGGAAGTCATCCCGTTGATGGACCACACGCTCGGAGAAGTCGTCGCGCAGATTTTCCCGGACGAGGACTGGTCTTTGGCCCCAGTTTTGATGGTTTGTGGATCTGGCCATTAGTGTTTGCTCTTGGTTGACGATGTACCTGCGTTAAAGGTTCGACCATTTAACCTCGAGCGTACTATAAACATGCGCGGACTGGACCCGAGCGGTGAGGCGTTGTGAACGGCTACGAGCTCAATTAAACATTTTTTTTAGATATCGATCAACTCATAACTATTCGCGGCCTTATGATCCGTACATCGCCTGTAATCCCGGACATGAAAGAAGGTCTGTTGTGATACATTTTTCTCCTCGGAAGATGTTTGTTTTGACACCTTCCAGGTTTCTTCCGTTGCAGCGCTTGCGACCAGACCGTTACTGTTGAAGTTGACCGAGGTCGTATTACGGAACCCACTGTATGCCCACGCCAGGACTGCAAAGCAAAGCACACTATGAAACTGGTGCACAACCGCTGCGTGTTTTCCAACAAGCAGATTTGCAAGATGCAGGAGACGCCAGGTTAGTTTCTATATTTGGTTTTTTTTTACTTTTCTCATAGTATGATTTCTTTAGACGAGACACCTGACGGCCAGACGCCTTACACCGTCTCACTTTGTGCTTATGACGATATCGTGGACGTCTGCAAGCCAGGAGACCGGTTAGTTTTGGGCATCTTGCATGAGCGCGTTGCTAAGTTTGTATGCAGTGTGGAAGTGACAGGCATATTCCGCGGTGTTCCAGTTCGAACCAACCCTAAGCGGCGATCAATCAAGTCGCTTTTTAGAACTTTTGTGGATATCATCCACATTAAGAAAACTGACAAAAGTCGCATTGGCGTCGACAACAACATTGCTAATGTCAACGAGTACACACCGAGGTGAATTCCGCCCCCCAAACTCTGGCTTTCTTCCTTTGCCTATTGATGCTTTTTTTAGCTATGAGGAGTCGGATCGTGTGGTCATGACGGAAGAGGACGAGATGAAAATTAAGGAGCTTTCGCAGCGGCCGGACCTCTACGACCTGCTGACGAGGTCCATTGGTATGGTAGTCGCAATGCAGATCCCCGAGAGCTAATACGTGCATATTTCCAGCTCCATCAATCTTTGGAATGACGGAAGTGAAGCGTGGTGTGCTTATGCAGTTGTTCGGAGGAAGGAACAAATTCACAGGCGGCAGTCCTGGCAATCCTCGCATCCGGTAAATGCACACCTTTTCGAGTTGCTTTCTGCTGACATCTCTTTTGCAGCGGCGATATTAATATTCTCATTGTCGGAGACCCCGGTGTGAGCAAGTCCCAGCTTCTTAAAGTAGGCGACCTTTTGAGACCAAAAATGACTGCTGTTGTACTAATCTCGTTTCCAACTTCAGTATGTGCACAACCTGGCGCCTCGCGGCGTGTACACGTCGGGGAAGGGCTCGTCCGCCGTCGGACTGACGGCGTACGTAACACGGGACCCTGACACCCGTCAGTTGGTGCTCGAAAGGTACGGTTGGCCGTCGCTTGTATGCCTTCTGGGTTGCGTCCCTAACTTATTGTCTAGTGGAGCGCTTGTCCTCAGTGACGGCGGCATCTGCTGCATCGACGAGTTCGATAAGATGAGCGACCACACACGCTCGGTTCTTCACGAAGTCATGGTCGGGTTCCCCTGCTATTTGAGAACTGATTACTGAATACTAAGCCATCGCTTTCTCTATCAACTCTCTCGTTCCTCCTCTCTATCGCCATCCCCATGCTCTTCTCTTCTTCAGGAACAACAAACGATTTCCGTAGCCAAAGCCGGCATTATCACGACACTTAACGCCCGAACATCCATCCTCGCCAGTGCAAACCCAATTAACTCCAAGTTTGACGAGAAGCTCTCCGTCGTCGCCAACGTCAACCTTCCCCCGCCGCTGGTGTCAAGGTCAGGCGTCGAGCTCCACTCGAATCGAAGCGGCTAACCCTTGTTGACATTTACGTTTTGACAGATTTGACCTATTGTTCCTCGTACTCGACAAGCCAGTCGAACGGGACGACCGCATGTTGGCAATGCATATTGTGGGGCTGTACTTGGAGGAGCGAACAGTTCAGACGACCGCAGACACTGTGGTATGTATACCAACCTTCCCGCAGTACCTTGGCTCACAAATGCAATCCCTCCTTTATATGCATGCCTGGGTTATCTTCCTCCAACAAGCCCCTGGAGCTTTTTGCAAAATACATCCACTACGCGCGCAACAACGCCAACCCGGTCATCACGCGTGAGGCTGGCGACCGCCTGAGCAGCTACTACTTGAAGATGCGCCGCGCCGGCGGCGGCGGCGGCGTGAGCAGCTATTCCAGGGACAAGACCATCACGGCCACGACGAGGCAGCTCGAGAGCATGATCAGGCTGTCGGAGGCACACGCAAGGATGAGGTAAGATGGCACGGCACGAGGATGCTTTTCCGTTGGCTTATCCATTGCCTGGCATGGGAATCTTTAATGCGGGTCAAAGAGGGAAGGGAGTGTGCGTGGCTTTTTTATTGACATCTTACTCCCTTGTCCTTTCTACCAGGCTCTCAGAAACTGTTGAGCCCGAAGACGTCGAGGAGGCCTACCGGTAAGCTTTCCGCTGCTTTCTCTCGTTGCCGACAACTCTAACTTTTTCCCCGCTCTCCAAACGTACTCTCCCGGCCTTTCCCTTCCCTCCCCCTACTTCTCTTTTCCGCCCTACCACCCTCAGCCTGATAGAAGAGGCGCTGCTGGCCTCGGCCACCGACCCGCACACGGGGCGTGTCGACCTGGACCTCATCCAGACCGGGTTCAGCTCGCGCGACCGTACTCACCGGCGCGACCAGCGGTCCGCTGTCGCCGCGTTCGTCGAAGGGCTGGCCGCACCCTCGGTTCGGCTCGGCATCGCGCTGCGCCAGTACCGCGAGCAAACGGGGACGGTGAGTTTCCTCTCACTTCGACTTGCCCCCTCTTCTTCTCCGCGCCCTACTGCCTTATGCACTCCACGTGTTCTCACCCTGCCTTGCACACTCTCCGCTCCCCCCATATCCTTTCCCAGAACATGTCGGAGGACGAGTTTTCACGGCTGCTTCGGGAGATGGCGGACGACGGCGACGCCGGGTTCGTGCTGACCGGCCGCGGCAAGGCCGACCTGGTCATCCGGAAGAAAGCCGGGCTCGAATAAAGCCGCCTTTGGATGGAGTCGCGCTCTCCACCCCCACTCTGAGAGTCTGTTTTCCCAGTCGACTCTTTTCACAACCAACAATTTTTTTTCCATCTGTTATTCTAAAGAAGGGCTGTCCCCCCTCCCCCCATCTTTCGCCCCCTTCGGCTTGTGCAGCACCTCTGGTGTAGTCTCCTCCTATTTGTTGCTGTATTGTGTTTGGTTTTTCTTTTATCAACAAGGGTCAAATATAAATCAACATCCCGCAGGCACCCCGCACAGCCACGAAACTTAGCATTGAAATCTCGATCTCGGCTACGTAGAGTGAGCTGATGCCATCGCAATCGCCGGCGACAGTCGCGGCACCCAACGGCAACAGTAGCAGCAGCACCAGAACCTCCAATGCCACTAGCAGCAGCAACCTGTGGGGCGGGCTCCCGCGCGAGTTGCATGACCGCGTTCTGGGGTATGCCAGCCCGCTGACTCGCCACCTGAACGGTCGCCTTACCCCCGCCGAAACCTGGGCTGCCGCACGCGACATCTGGGGTGAGGCCCTCGCCAGCGGCTGGGATGGCGACCTCGCCCTGCTACCACACCCAGCGTGGGCTGTGCCGACAGCCCAGACTGGCCTGTGTGCCGTCCGCTCGCGCACCGTCTACGAGCGCCTGAAGATCCTGCGCCCCGACCTTGCAGACCCTACATCGCTGCTTGTGTGGCTGCGCAACGATGAAGGGTACGGCCACTTCGAGCCGGGAATCCACGCCAACCTGGTGGTCTACGTTGACGACGCTGACTACGACGCTGGTGCCGAGGTTGCGGCGGCAGGGCTCATCAGGCACCTCCGCCCGGAAGCAACGCATTTCTGGGACTCGGGTACTCGCAGCAAAGCCAAGAAGGTTCTGGCCCGCTCACTGATGCATGTGGCAATGCGCAACTGCTGGATGGACGAGCTGGAGCAGTTCGTTCGCATCAACCGCGAGCGGTTGGGCTTCCTCGCCATCATGTTCGGCCACACGGATCTATTAGCAGCACTTGCTGCCCCCGATGCCGGCTTTGACCCAGCCACCGCTCTGTACCCGGGCCTACACCCGTGCCGGTTCGCCGTAGAGCACGACGACTTTGCGCTCTTCCGTGCGGTGCAGACGCGCCGAGAGGGCATCTGCCCATTGGGCCGCAACCGCTGCCTCGCTTACGAAATACTGCCGATCTTGATTGAGCGCGAACGCCTAGAGTTCCTCAAACAGCTCCACGAGCATTACCCGGCGCGCTTTCTTGCCGCCTGCGGGGAGGGCGAGGTCAACCCCGGCACGACGGTGGCGTGCGGGATGGACGTGTGGGAGTGGATGTGCGACTTGCTGCAGGACGACACGGGCGTGCGGCATGTCCTGCCGCTGCCGAGGACTGCCGCGGAGGCTCGGAGGCTGGTCGTGAGGATGCCCGTGGTACACCCTGAGGTACTAAGGCGAGTGGCGAACACGTGCGACCCGGATGTGTTTGATATCCTGTGGGCGCATCGCCCGGCAACAGCGGACTGGCCAAGGCTGTCCAACTTGTCCGAGACCTCATCCCGTGCAGTGCAAGCGTCCTTCGTCGACTTGGCCCCTGGGTCGAATCCGTCCATGATTGCACTCAAGCACAAGTTGGGACATGCCTGCCCGCGGTACCTCTTGCTCGCGCTTCCTTCCGCCCCCCTTGAAACCATGAAGGTCTTCCACGAGCACTGCCGATGCCCCGGCTTCGACTGGCGTTCCGACGTCGTGGCTGATGCCGCCCTCCACGACAACCTCCCCACGGTTCTGTGGGCCGTCAGACAGCTCGGCCAGCCCACGCAGGCGCAGGTCAACTCGGCGTTCCTGCGGGCGTCCTCCCACGGCGCGATGAGCGTGGCGCACTTTCTCGTCGAGGAGTGCTCGGTCGACACCCCGACCCTATGGCGCGCGCTCGTGCAGACATGCAGTTTCGGGACGCCCGACACCGCGCGGTTCGTGTGGGCCCAGCTACGGGCGCGCGGCGCGACGGGCGATGGCGGTGGCGGTGGCGATGGCGATGGCGATGGCGTTGAGCAGCCCCCCGACCTGCTGCAGCTGCTGCGAGCGGCCTTTGACGGCGCGCTCCGCAGCGGCCGCGAAGAGATGGTCCGGCTGCTGTTGGACGAAGTCGGGATCGGCCGGGCGCTGGCGGCCCGCGACGTTGGGCTCGCCGTGCAGCACGGCCGCTCGCTCCGGGTCGCGCGGTTCCTCTGTGCCCGCATGCAGTCGTTTGTGTGCCCGCTCTCGGCCCTGCGCGCGTGGCTGCTGGCTGAAGGGCGGCCCGGCGCCGATGGGCCGGGCTCGCGGCTGCCGCTGTTTGGGTTTCTCGTGGCGGAGGCGCGGTTTGTGGACGACGGCGACGACGACGCAGCAGCAGCAGCAGCAGCAGCGACGGCGGCGGCGGCGACGACGGATCGGGCAGGAGGTCCGGGTGCCACCCAAGGCGCCGACGTAGCCGTCGGCGTCGGCGCTGCCGAGGCGTTGCGTGGCATCGTCGCAGCGTTGCCGAGTGACAACCTGTTTTACTACCCCGTGCAGCGGGTGTTGGAAACGGTCGAGAACAGCTCGAGTGTTGACGGCGGTAGCTCGTGAGCCAAAGAAAAAAAAAGTAAAAAGAAAATCCCGTGTCCTGTTACCCCTTCACTGCCATTAGGAGGAGCACACTTCAGAGTTTTTTCTGTTTAACTTGTTAGTCTCATCTGAACTTC
>JADGKE010000014.1:0-21854 GCA_026954515.1 Cladochytrium tenue
AAGGGTTAAAAATTTCTAAGTCCTGAGGCTGGTGTTGACCCTAAAACCTAAAATCAGGTCCAATTTCCTCTAAACCCGAACGGCGCGCAACCGAGCACACCATCGTGACGGCATCGTCGAGGCGGAAATAATGAGCCTAATTTCATCGAAATCGGACGAGTTTTGCCCTCGGGCCTCCGAAAGCACCGATATTGGTGAACAAGTGACACACCTACCTTATCAGTCTAGACTGCACATATAGTCAAAAAATCGACGCGGTCCGGGCGCCGATCGGACCCCCGGGGTGTCTTATACCGTTTTGTAGAGCTCGGTCCGGGCGACACTATGGTACCAGTCTCATCCCGGTCTGACGCATTTTGAGTGAGTAGTGGCGCTCCGAATCCCGGAAATCGGCAATATGGGCGGTTCTAGGCGCACCACGCGGCGGAAACGGGTCGTAGCGGACTCAAATTGGGCACGCCGTGTAGCCCGCAGCGCGGGCTATCCGTAGAGTGCACGCAATCCGGGATCGGGCACTTTTTCTCTGATCACTATAGGCCACACCAGCACTAATAGGCCGCACTCGGAGGCTCGCCACGGGACGAGGAACAGAGCTAGCGGGCTGAAATTTTGCACAGCCCCACGAATTGGCGCTACCTAAAAGTCCACAAATACGTTCCAGGGATAAATATGCATATTGGTGGCGCGGCTCGACAACGTCAAATTTTGGCGTGCTGCTGTGCCACCAATACGTGACTTGTCACGGATCCGAGTGGCCCAGCTGATAGCCCGCGCCGAGTACTACAAAAAGTACTAGACCCTGTTCCGACAAAAAATCGCTCCCCGCAGAGTTTCCCCCTTTCGAACGCTCGCGAGGGCTTAACCAGGCTTAAGCTAGGCTTAAGCTAGGCTTACGGGAGGGCCAGGAAGCCTTGCCTACCCTTGGTCCCCGATCAGCGACGTTCGGAGGCTCGCCACGGGACGAAGACGAGAAGTCCGGAACGGCTCGTACTCCTTAGCATATAAAACGACCTCCTCGTAGGGCCGAAAGCGGACTGTGTCGCAGAGGACCGACCGCATCGAGACCGGTTGTACGCCAGGTTCGGTTGCCCGCGGCCGTAATATAAGATCTTTAACTTCGTCGATGAAATTGGGGAACAGCCCTTCAGGTGCCGAAGCCGGGTGCACTTATAAATAGGCGCCACGGTCTAACGAAGAGCGCCGTGCGGTGGGGGGCGTCGAGCCCTACATCGCAAAGGTAGAAATTTTCCACCGTAGAGGAGAGTCTGGCGAGGATATCGAGAACCTGTGTTGTATAGGACTGCAGCCGAAGTGCGCGGCCAAATTGTCAGTGTTGTGAACGCCAAGCTCAGTAGGATTTGGATACTCAACGACTGCCGTCGAGTATGTCACTCGCTGGCTATGTTGGAAGCCGGCGTGTGCGCTGTGTGGTCGCAGTTGCTCGCCGGCAGGCTGCAGGCCGACGCAAGCGTCTCATCGCCTTCCTCTTGGCCATCTCAGAACTTTGCCAAACCAGGGTTGTCTGTGTTCAACCTCCGCGTGACTTCATGTGTTCGTGTGTTCGCTGGTGCGCATATAAGCGCCGTTCGAGGGTTACAACCTTAAAAGTTGATGCGTGAAGCATGTTTCCACTAATTTTCCGTTTAAGAATCAGATCTTGCTGCGGGGTCATCTCTGCCACGGTATTCTTGGCTGTATTGTAGGACAAGCTTGAGTGAGCAGTGAGGGAGTGAGGGAGTGAGTAAAGGAGTGAGTGAGCGAGTGAAGGTCAGGTGAACGATTTCGTGTTTGTGGGGGCGTGTGTCTGGAAAGTCCGATAGGCAGAAGTAGCCAGGTAGCGCCGTGATTGCCCAACCTCTGTTGCGAAAAAATTCGCCATCACACCCCCACAAAACCATGACCGTCTCCACCACTGCCAAACCGCTGTGCCCAGCCGTCCCCCACTTTACGCACAAACCTGAGCTCCATCAAACTATGCCGGCGCCCATCTCGCGTCGTACGACTACGCGCCCGAGACCAAGGCCGACCTAGAGTTGGCCGAGCTGCCGACAGTCGACTTGTCCAAGCTTGACACCGACGAGGGCAAGCGCGAACAGGCGCGCGTGCTGATCGACGCGGTGCGCACAAAGGACTTCTTCTACGTGACCTGGTACGCCATCGCGCAGGAGCGCATCGACGTGCAGTTTGGCATCGGGCAGAAGTTCTACGAGCTGTCGCTGGAGGAGAAGCTGAAGCTTGAGCCGGACTTGGAGTCCGGCGACTACAATGGATACCGCCCGGCTGGGAGGAGGATGTGAGGAACTATTTTTTTGATGAGCTTGGGCACATGCTAACTGGGCTTTCGTTTGCTAGTGTTAACGAAAGGTCGGGATTGAAGGACCGCACGGAAGCGTACAACATTCCCAGTAAGCTAAAATTTGGCGCTGTCCCTCCTCCTCCCCTGTTTTTCCCATGCTTAAGATGCGCCACGTTAGAAGATGCAATATATTAATCTCCGACTTCATTTATAACAGAGTTCATCCCGCACTTTGCCGCCAAGCACGCCCACTACCCGCCCGTGATCGCCGACAACCTCACCGAGATTGAATAGTTTGCGCGACCTGCACAAGCACGTACTAGACCCTTTGCTGGACCTGACGTCGATCGCGCTGGGGCTCCCGGAGAGCTACCTGCGCGACCTGCACAAGTACGAGAACCTCAGCGAGGACCACCTGCGGTACATGAAGTACAGCCAGTACAACAAAGCTGAGACCGAGGCGCTCGGCGGCCTGTGGGTCCCGGGGCACACGGACCTGTGCACGTATACGCTGTTGGCGCGGCAGCCGGTTGCGGCGCTGCAGATCCAGGACCCAGTGACGGGCCGGTGGTCGTGGGTGAAGCCGCAGGACAAGACGTTCACGATCAACGCGTGCGACGCGCTGAGCTTCCTGACGGGCGGGTACATCCGTTCGACCAAGCACCTGGTGTCGGCGCCGCCGGCGAACCAGCTGTTGGAAATCACGACCTCACATTTTGATTGGTGCACGAAGGGCCGCGTTTTCCATTGGTTTAAATCTCCTATGTTTCATGTTGATTACAAATCCTACCTTGCAATATAAAAGGAGGAAAACAGTCGTAATAAACTTCAAGTGTGTGAACTCTAAATTCTCGCCAGTAAAAGTTTTCATATCTTCAACAGATTCGCAGTCAAGCTGTCGAGATGGGCGATAAGACCAACATCATCATCTTCAACGGCGAGAATCACGCAGAGTGGGAAACGTCGGTCACCTTTCACATTAAGGTAAAGGCAAAGTTCTCATGAAAGCTAGGCCGACGGACACCGCTGAGGCCAGCAAGTGGGACGATCTCAACGATCAAGCATTCGGAAAAATCGGCGAAAGGATCGACCCCAAGTATCACGAGTTCCTGCTGGACCTCACGACGGCAAAGGAGGCTATGGACAAGATGAAGGAGATTGCGGAGGCCAACGACACGAATCTACTCATCAGGACGAGGCGTCAGTTCGCTAATGCAACTCTACGAGACGGCGACGATCTGTACGAGTATCTTGCGACGATGGAACGCTACAGGAGAGTTTTAAAGTTGACAAGCGCTCTGATCGGTGATCAAGAGCTAGTTATCCGTATCATGGAAAGTCTTTCAGATTCATGGGATGCCTACTTCCAAGCCTTACGCACGCAGAGCAGCATCATCAAGGACTACAGGAGATTTCGAGAGCTACTGACTGAGTACGAGCTACGGAAGGAAACCGGAAAGCGGGAGGACTCAGGATCGGGATCGGGACCGATCGCTCTACAGACCAAGTTTAAAGGCAAATGCAGAAACTGCGGAAAGATTGGCCACAAGGAAAAGGACTGCTGGTCTCCGGGAGGAGGAAAGGAAGGAAAGGGACCGCGGCAACAGAAGAAGCGGGAGGGAAACTCCAACAGCAGCAGCAATGCAACGCGGTACACGCTTGCGGCCAGGAAGGTAAAACAAGCCTTGGAGGACGACGAGGAAACATTAGGTGGATTACGCGACTGGATACTGGACTCCGGAGCCACGGACCACATGACTGGATTAAGTCAACACCTTATCAACTACTTAGCAGGGAACGAAGGACGAATTTCGGTGGCTGACAGCAGGAAACTGGAAGTCATCGGGAAGGGAGATCTGGTTGTCAGGAACGGAGGAACCGAAACGATTTTGACAGGAGTTCTCGTTGTTCCTGGACTATCCGTCAATCTCATCTCAGTACCAACACTTGCGAGCAAAGGAGCTATAACAAAGTTCCACGGATCAGGAGCAGCGATCTGGAAAGGAGGAAACCAAGTCCTTGCCGCAATGAAGAATAACGACGGCCTCTACATCATCAAGGGGGAGAGGAACGTTTCGCGGGTCGCGAACGCAGCAGTTAAAAATACAAGCCTAATGCAGCTCCATCAGGAAATGGGACACCTTTATAAGGAGGCGTTGTTGAAGGTACCGGGAAACTCGTTGGGAATCAGGATCACGGACGAGGAATGGAAGGATTGTGACATTTGCACAGCAACAAAAATGACGAGACATAGCTTCACGGAACGGGACAGAACAGACAGACCGGAGGCTGGGCAGGACCTTAGCGCGGATCTAGCATTCATTGAAGGTGAACCAATTTTGGTTGTATCGGATAAGGGGAGCAGCGCTACTTTCCACAAAGTTTTGGAAAAGAAATCAGACGCAGCGCAGGCAATAGTTGACATTGTTAAGGCTATTGAGGTGCAGTATGGGAAAAATGTTCAGAAAATTCTCACAGATGGAGGTGGAGAGTTTGTCAGCAAAAAGTTTTGGGACTGGACAATCAGGACTGGTATTTTACTTCAAATCACGTCACCTTACACACCAGAACAGAATGGACAGGATGAGCAGAAAAACAGGACGCTGGTGGAAACAACACGGGCACTTTTAAAGGACAGCGGACTGGATCGACACAGGTACTGGAAATACGCATTTGCAGTTGCTATCTACCTTCGAAATCACAGCCCAACTCGGATGAATCCGGACTTTAAATCACCTTACGAGATGATGTCAGGAAAGCAGCTGAAGTTGAAGTACCTCCAGCGATTCGGGCAGCGATGTTACGCGTGTGTGTCGAAAACTGGGAACAGGAAAAAGCTGGATGATCGTGGAATTGAGAGCAGACTTCTCAGATTCGAGGATAAATGCTACTTACTCCTTAATGTTCAATCAGACAAAATATTCCGATCAGCACACGTTCAGTTTATGAGGAATGAGAAAAACAAGTGGATTCTGGAGGAGGAATCGGATGAGGAAGGAGACAAGGAGGGGGAGGATAAGGAGGATCGATCTGACACTTCAACACCACCCTCGACGCCGATGTCAACTCCGATGTCAACACCGACTCCGGCAGTTAACCAGAGCGCAACACCGCGACCTCCAAACATGACCAGGAGCAGTCCGAAAGTAACACCTCTTTCAGAACGTGTAAAGACAGTTCTGGAGCCAAAGGATAAGAAGGCTACCAAGGACATTTCGTCGGACATTAGCACGGACAACATCATTGAAGGGTCGAGGACTCGACGGGCATTTGTCGCAGTCGCGGAGCCGAAAACTTACGAGGAAGCTGCTAAAGGATCGGAGAAGGACAAATGGATGGAATTGATTGAGGACGAGCTGCAGTCACTGACAGACAACCAGACTTGGACTGTTGTCAGGAAGGACTCGATTGGGACGGGAACGAACATCGTCGATTACAAATGGGTATTTAAAATTAAACGAGATGCAACCGGGGAAGTTGAGCGGTATAAGTCTCGACTGGTCGCTCGAGGATTTACTCAAACCGAGGGAATTGACTATGATGAAACCTTTGCGCCGGTCATCAGGTACCCATCAATTCGTTTATTACTTAGTACGGCAGCAAACAAAGGCTGCAAAGTGACTCAGATTGACGTCAACACCAGCATATCTTTATGCGAAAATCGACAAGGAGGTATACATGAGGATTCCGGAGGGATTCAACATAATAGACTCAGATGTGAACGAGGAAGATCACGTATTGCGCCTGGAACGAGGATTGTACGGTTTAAAGCAAGCGGGAAATCTCTGGAAAAAAATCTCACCAACACCCTGGAGGAACTGGAACTTAAGCAGAGCATTTACGATGCGGGACTTTTCTTTAGGAACGGCGGACAGGATATTGTGCTTGTGGCAGTCTGGGTCGACGACATTATCATTGCCACCAACAGGGAGGGCTGGAGGAGACGGATCGTGAAAGGGCTGGAAACAAACTACAAGATCAGGGATCTGGGGAAGGTTCGATCAATTGTGGGATCTTTGATAGAGCGTGATGAAATAGGGACAATCACACTTCACCAACCAAAGCATATTCAGGACATGGTGGATCGGTTCGGGGTCGACGGGGCGACACTGAGGGAAGTACCAATTGACGCTGGGTTGAAACTGGAGAAAGGCACGCCAGAGGAAGTCAGGAACTACAGGAGCGCCGTCGGAACGATAAACTATATTGCCCTAGTTTCTCGGCCGGACATCGCCTATGCAGCCAGCTACTTAGGACAGTTCTCAGCATACTGTAATGAAACCCACTGGAAAGCACTTCGGGGGCTCATGAGCTATGTTTATGACACCAGGAACGCGAAATTACGATTCATGGGGGAGTCGGACTCCAACATAAATCTTATGCTAGTCACATCAGCGAAGGAGCGTACGGAGTTACTGGATATATTATCCTCATCGGGAACAGCCTGATTATTTGGAAGTCAAAGAAGCAGCGGCTTGTTGCACTTTCGAGCATGGAAGCGGAAATAATTGCGCTTTGTGATGCGGTCAAGGAGACGGCTTGGTTACGAGATATTATCATGGAAGTTGGGTTGATTATCATGGAAGTTGGGTTGGAGGAACCCATCGTCAGGATCCACGAGGACAATCAGGCATGCATCAGCGCGATCAAGAACGTCGTAATCAGCGACCGGACGTGCCACATCATGGCACATACTTCATCAGAACCACGATAGAAAATTGGAAAGTTGAATGGGTCTAAATGGGTCTACACCCCGACAAAACGCCAAACAGCGGATGCATTGACCAAAGGACTTACCAAGGAGGCCTTTAAGAATGCGAGGGATAAAATGTTATCATTGTCGTGAAGGGGGAGTGTTGGAATTCATGACCTCACATTTTGATTGGTGCACGAAGGGCCGCGTTTTCCATTGGTTTAAATCTCCCCTGTTTTCAAAGAGAGCAGTCGACGACAATACGACCAGCCACTTGGCCCTTGTGCATTTTGTCGTAAATGGACGGGAGATCCGACAGTTTCTGGGTCTGGTACATGACGTGCACGAGACCGTCCGCCGCCAGCTGGAAGATGTTGCTAAGTGGGAAGTTTGTCGCCAAGATTGACTAGACAACTGAATATTACTATTGTCGTAGAGGAAAAAGGCAGAAGGCATTCAACCACACCACTTTTTCATGTCACCACGCGCTGCTCTCCTTTGTATCTGCTCGCTCAAGGATGTCAACAATCACACCAACACGAATTTTCATCACACCCTCCCGAGTTTCCTCATTGTGCATCACATCCTTCTCCTTGATGAATTGTGACCCAGACACACATGCACATGGGAGCTTGACAGAGTATTGGTAGACGAGCTTTTGGTGTTGGACAGAAGCAGGGTAGTGTGACACAATGCCAGCCTGGAGTCGATCATCCTGGTCTGCTCCAGGTAGCCAGTAAGCATGAGAGCGGATTGCCCCTGTCATCAACACAAGGAGAGCCAGTCCATCGCTGGAAACCGCGAAGTTAAGTTGTTCAGTAGCACCACCAGGACAGCAACATGCTCGTTGGCTTCCACATCAGCGTACGTGAAGCAGTCAGCAACCTCAGCCATGTGCTGAATGACTTGTGCACCGACAAGGGTATTGGTGTGGGTAGCGAATACAGCTGGTAGTTTACTTGAAAGGTGCTCGCCATAACTGGTGTTGTTGTTGAGCTTGACGAGACAGGCGCTGCTAGAACGATTGGGCTGACAACCAGAATCACAGGTGCAGGCAAAGGACTGGCAATGACCAGCGTGCCGTCAGACAAAACAGCTGAACTTGTTGGTATTGTATCAAATGATAACACCCGTGGAGCCTTTGATCCTTCATGCCTAGCACCTCGTGCGTGGTGGCCTTGGACACGTAGCTCCATGGTGCCTCGACGGCAATCTCTTGCACCACGTCCACAGCCACCACGACTGCCTGGTCCCACTATAGAAATTCAGTGGCGCATTAAAGATCAAGACACAAACCTACTGTGTCACCGTGGTGCAGACGGAATTTAAGTCCAAAGAGCTGCGGCGAAATTCCCACAAAAGTTTCTGCAGGTGCCAGGGCACGAAGCTCGATAGAATTCTCAATTGTGGGATATGCAGCTATCAATTCATCAAGTCTGTTGGTCATTTCATCTGTCCAAGGCATTCTTTGTTTGGACCCTATTTCGAGGGCATCTGTGCGAAACAGAAAGGCTTGATCTTTATGTGTGGGTGGCTGATTGATTCCCCACAACCCCGCACACTGAGACAGGTGGCACTTATGTTCAGGTCAAGTGGCTTGGTCATGCGCAAAGGTGCGTATCGTGTGACCTCAGTGTGGCCTAGCTCTGCTGATCTGCAACCACTTAGCCACAACTTCATAACATTGACACCCAGTCTGCTGCCGACTTAGCAAAATCTTCACACTTGAGCCTAATCAAACCGCACTTGCACAGACAGGACCTGGCCTGGCCCGTCGACGTGAAGATGTGGCTAAGACAGCTTAGCCACATCTTCACATCAATGGTCATAACTGACCAGTCCAAGTCCTCTGTCTGTGCAAGCCAATTTTATTCCGGCGGTTATGTGAAGATTGGGCTAAGTTGGAAGCAAACTCGATGTCGATGCTGTGAAGATGTGGCTAAGTGGTTGCAAATAAAAGCGCCTGCCCTGCCCACCTATATGGAACCTGAAATCCGTTTATTTACATAACATACGATGGGGTCACGCTATGTTATTGACATCTTTGCAGCTGTCACAGGCACTCCTGAGGAACAAATGCGTGGTGCAGTCGAAAAGTTGTAACACATGGTGTCTTGTTGTGTCTCACTTCTGAAAAAAGCATGTGCATGGTCAAGCGCCCCACATCCATTCATGGAGAGTGCACCATTGCAGCATGGTTTGGCGTGTCATTTCGTGTTCTACTTGATGTATGGGAGGCACTTCGCAAGAAGGATTCAACATTGACAGCACACCAGCTCCTGGTCACACTTTACTACCTGAAAAAAGTACCCCACCACAAGCTTTGCTATTTCGACCATTCGTCCATCAATGTCAGTCCACACACTTAAGGCTTGGGTCAAGTATGTAGTTGAACTTCTTTGCTCATTGGATGAGGTTAGCAGGCTCTGCGGGCGGTGTTGGTTTCCGAAACTGATGAGTCTATAGATTGATTTTAAGTACAGATGGCTCAGCTGGGACTGCAAAACTCCTTCCTGCTACATTGACGGGGTCGACTGTCCTGTTCAGGAGCACTGCCCTATTCGACGTGAAGACTATTCTCACAAATTCCGCCATGCCGGAATTGTTATGTGGTCGGCACCTGTATTGCATGTTCACTCATCTGCTTCGTGTCTGATGGCTACCAATGTGGCTCCTGGCCTGATCTCAAGATTGCACATAAAGAGATTGTCCACTTACTGGAGGACAGCGAGAAAGTTGCAGCTGACCTTGGATTTCGCGAGGCTGGAGGCAACAGTTCGTTTTTGACGCCAATCACTGAGAACACAGACGACCCAGACGTGCAAGACCACAACCATCGCATTCGTGCCCTTGCCAATTGGCACGAGACAGTGAACAAGCGTATGAAGGATTTTGCCATTCTCTCTACTCCCTTCCACGGTCGTGATCGCTCCTTTCACAGCTTTTATTTCTGTGCCTGTGCTGTTTTAGTGCAATTCAGCTTCCGCTACAACCCGCTCTACAGCACAACTCACGTGGGTGGTGAGGATGAGGATGACAAAGAGCTCGCTGACCACATACCTCCTGGCTTGTGATTCCAATTTTTTCTGTGTCCTCATATCATTATCTCAATGTTTTTCCATATTTTTCCGTCATTGGCATTCTACATCAATAACCCCTTTCATTCTTAGCACTTGTGGTTACCTGCACTCCTTGTGCCATCCCGTGCCGTCCCATTGCCTTGACACAAAGTTTTAACTGAATTTCTAACTCACCACCATCAACTTGACACAATAAATAAACACTTTACCCGACTTTCCTGCTTAGCAACATCTTCCTGGAGGCTCTCGATTGCATCCTGGCGGTTGCCCACGTACGACGGCACGACGCGCTTGGTCTCGAAGACGGACCAGAATACGTCGAGGCTGATGCTGGCGTCGGGTGGCAGGCCGACGGGCACTAGGACGCCGGCAGGACGGATGAAGCTGATGGCCGGCTCGTAGGATGTGGCGCCGGAGGCATCAGGACCGAGGCCGTCGTGGGTGGCGGCCTTGACAGCGGCGACGAGGTCCTTCTCCTTCATGAAGTCGACAAAGGCTCTTTTTCGGCCTCCGTGTCGATGCCGATGACGCCAAGGCCGGCGGCCTTAGCGTACTGTACCGCGAGGTGGCCGCCACCGATGGTTGGTCAAGCTCCGAACCCAGGGCAGTGGACCCCCGTAGCACCGCCGCCGTTATCACTGCCGCCACCGCCACCACCTCGGCCGGCCCATCCCTTCGAACATGCACACCAACCGACCAACCATCCAACCGAAGAACTGGGGGCATGCAGCCACGCGAGCTTGACGCGTCAAGACCCGTGGTGCGTGTCCAAGAATCTCACGCGACCCTTTAGCTGGGCATCACGTGCCCGGCTGTGGAGAACCCCGTTTCAGTTTCTGACTGTGCCACAATACTTTTCAGAGAGTGGCACAATGCTCCGAATCACCCAAGCGACGCTTGCACGCAGGCGCAGGGTGCTTGAGATGGGCCAGAGAAGGCCTTGCAATGGGGCCAATTATGACTACCAGCGAAGTTGTAGCACGGGGGGGGGGGAGCGGTGAACTATGCCAGATGCGCCAGCGTTTGTACTCTATGAGAATAGAATTATAGACCAAACACTGGAGATAAGCGACAGGCAGGAGAATAGGCCTTGACGATAATCGTTGAAAGAATGTTTCCGAAGGCACTCAATCCATTCAAAGGGGTTGGGCAACCAAGCCAATTGCATCTATAAATATTTGCCCTTTCCCTGCGAAAAAAAATCGCGATGCATGTTGCCTCTACTTTGAGATTTACTTTCGTAAGATGCAGAGTGATCAGAAAAAGGTGACCATGAATTGGTTCGCTTATATTTCCGACATGGCTCGCACAAATGGACAGGTAAAGCAATGAAGAAAAATGTGGGGAGAACGTCGAAAAATATATGAGTATGAGACAAGATCGTAGACGAGAGAGAAATAGGCAGAGTGAGTGAGTGAGGATGGCGACTGAGGGTCAATTATCCGAGAGATGCACGAGCTGTCAGACGAGATCCTCCGCTGCTTGGCGATCCGACGGACGCAACGAATATCGTGGATTGCGCGGACGAAAGTGCTGACGACGCAATACTTGCACATTTGGATAGAATAGGGGTACTCAATTTTGGCTTCCGGTTTGGCGAAGATGATCGCGAGCCCAAGTTTTCAAAAATAAATATAAAAACCTTTAAAAACTTGCCCAGGATGATTGTTCGCGATCATCTTCGGCAAACCGGAAACCAAAATTGAGTACCCCCAATATAGTGTTTTCGGAAGGAATGCAGATGAAGAAGCGGAACAGCAAAGAGCGGCGACAACATCCGCGCCTTTGCAGCCCCTGATCATGTGACACGCATCACATGACGAGACACTACGTTCCGAGGCTTCGTAAACACACTATGAACAATCTTTCGAGCGGGCTATTTTTCAATGGATGGCTTACTGTAGTGCGGGTTGAGACCGCGGGCTAAACTCATTTCTCCTACTAGCATTTTGGCACTCTTCGGCCCTGTCCGATCGAATTGCGACAGCTGTTGTGATTTGATCTGCGTTGATGTCGATCACTATGGCATCGACACCCTCCGTTATGCGCAGCTACTACGGCGGTTGCGGGGCACGGAAAGGAAGGTAATACCATCTTCAATGGTCACGTAAAGTGAAACCCAATCGCTTAATCGTCCTTATCGCTATAAAGATCTGAGTCTTTCCTAACACACAAGAGTGACGGTGCCTACTCTAGTAAAGGCTGCACAACGACCTCGAGGACGACGCCAGGCGACGGCCTGCGTTCCGTGATGAAGAACAGAGCCAGTATACCTATCGCGCAGAAACCCATCAGCGAGCGCATTCCGGCAGCGAACGTGGACATGTACGCCGCCAGCAGTTCGTCAAGTGCCGCCTCGGCGTCTGGGATCTGCAGTGCCACTGCGGCGTTCGTCAGCGCGGCCCAAATAGCGACAGCTTAAGATGGGTCTGTTATCAGATCTGATAACGGAGAGACGGCGCCATGGGCTCCCTCGCAAACTTCGCTTCTACCTAGAGCTATCGCGAAAGGTGCCAAGACTAGGAGAGTAATAGTCTGCGGCGCACCCCAGGCTCACGACGAGCCACCGAGCTGCAGCGGAGTCAACAGGCATAGAGCGACGAAGGATGCCACTGCGCCCGTCGACGCGAATCAGCTTCTCCCGGAACTTAAAGAGAAGCCCTGGCCCGCCCTTGGCTCGCTCCGAAGGCGTCAGAGGGACGAATGCTACCGGCAGGTTGATGTAGAAGCACCAGCGCCATAATCCATGGTCGGGGAAAACGCCGCCAATGAGCGGTCCCAGGACTGCCGAAACGCCCCAGCCGCAGAAATCACCAAAAAGAATATTCCTGCAGAAAGGGTTGGGTTAATACTCGCACATTGAAGCGCTTATCGTTGCCGGCTCCAAACCTTGGCTCTTCATAGACACAATGTCGGTCATAATTATGAGAACAATAAATAAGACGAACCGGCACCTTTTCCGTGAGAGGGGAGGGTGATGCGACACTGTAAAAAAAAGCCAGGTATAAGATTCGATAACGGAAGCGCCATTTACAAACTTGTACAAGTCAATGTCGGGATCGGTATGAATACCTTGAATATTCATTACTTCCTCGACAACTGATTAAATGGGTTGCTGATATGGGCTGAGCTTATGGCAATGCTTCACATCTGGAGACTCGTCGGTCGGAGGAACATACTTATTTTTCCAATTTAAGTGCTTTGTCGTCTTTATGAACGCAGTAAGTATATCCAATTTGTTCTCTTTACGAAGATATAGAGCGATCTCTCACTATAAAGGACCACGGTTATTAAAATATCTCCGCCAGACCGAAATAGATAGTGTACCTCAAGAATCACGTTATCTGCCTTTTGATCTGCTCTTTTGGCATTTACCATACCAGATTCAGAACACAGTAGCGAAGCCAAGCCGCATTATTTCTTTGGCCACAATCGTTTTAAAACTTTTGAAATCGATGCCATATTTGGCTTCTACTTTTGGGTATCTCCATTCGTTTGTCTTCGGATCCGTGAACACGATAGGTCTTGGAAAAAAGAAGGCGAGTGGATGTCAGTGGAAGTGTATTGGAGGTCGGTGGTTGCAGGAGATCATGAAATAATGGTCCAGGCATACATGCATCCATTACGAATTGTGTGTCCGGAAGTGATCGGCAGCGGAACATTAAGAAATAAGATGATACGAACACGATAGCTAACTTTGGCGCAGTGGTCGAGGTACTGAGTCCGAGTGGGTACCAACGGCATTTCCAACCATGTCGACTGTGCTAGCTCGCAAATTTCGTGTCGAAAAGCTGCCCCGGCCCGCTATAATCCTCGATAATTGGGCCTTCTACGTTCATTGAAAAACTGCGTTACCGAGCTTATTCGCGTTAGAGTTAAAGAACCGAAAGAGGTGGGACAGATGAACGCGCGGAGGTATTCAGTCCCTCACATTCACACACAACACACACACTCACATACTCACTCTCTCTCACTTACTAACACACAGTCACACTCACTCACACTCACTCACTCACTCACTCATTCTCTCAAACACTTGCACAACGGGCGACAACGCGCCCATCCTCGACCAGTCAACAACTACGAGATCGATGGATATTTTATTCCAACACAACTGCTTGATGACCACGTGACCAGGGTCTCTACCCCCCCGAGACATGTTCCAGCGGCATACCGCGCCTGAGGCTCCGGCTGCGGCGGCAACTGTTGCCACCGCCACCGCGCCTGCGAACACTGTGCCCGGCTCCGCGACACGCTCCCACGATGACGACGCACTCCCACGCGTGCCGTCGCCGCCTCGTCTAGCGACACTGCTGCTGCTGCCTCCCCTCGTCGACGCCCTTGACTTCGTGTCTCTGCGGGAGCTGCTGCGCACGAGCCGTGCCGTTCGTGCCGCTGCTCGCTCCTCTGCCGCGCCCTGCCGCTACGCTGCCGCCGTGCGCAAGGCGTTACACCTCGCTGCTGCTGATATAATCTCCTGCGCCGACGCTGCCTCTGCTGCTGCTGCTCTTTGTCGCGCTGTGCGGTCGCCGCCGTGTGCCATTGCCGAAGATGGTGATGCCAGTGTGCCCGCGTTCGCAACGGCCACGACGGGCACGCTGCATCCACACCTACCGCTGCAGCCATCCGAGCCGCCGCCCTCAATCTTACCGCTACCCCTACAACTGCAACTTGAGCAGCTGCGCAATCTTGCCGAGAATGCATGCACAGGCTACCTCGACACGGCCGAGATGTGGGTACTTGCCGAAGAACGGGCAGATGCCGCTCTGCGCAAGTTGCAGAACGCGGCCGCATCTGCGTCGTCGTCGTCAGATTTTGCGGCACCACAGGCAGACGCGCCGGACGACGTCGACGACAACGATAACGAACAGGTCAGCGCTCGCTTCGCACTGGCAGCCGCCGTCCTGGCCCAGGCCTGCGAGATCGAGCTTGTATCATTTTCGGTATTGGCCGACTCCCGCCGTGTCTTACGCCGCTTCCACCTCTGGGTACGTGTCGATCATGGCCATGCACATGCAAGCCCCGCCGCTGCCGACAACACCGAGGCCCCGCTCACACTTGAGCTCAGGGAGGACTTCGCCAACGGCTTCATCACCCGCAGTTGGGCCGTGCTCGTGACCTCTGCAGTTCCCGACGCCGTCCCGTGCGACACTGCAGCTGCCGCCGCGCTCAGTGCACTCGTCAAAAAGACAATTGGCCCCGCCGACGCGAAGCAGTTCACACAAGGCGTAAAGCGATGGACAATCTTGCATGAGCTCGAACACGGCACCAACGGCAGCACTCTGCCCATCGGCGCCCTCCACCAGCGTCAGATGCCTCTTCAGCATCATCAATTGATGGGTCAGCTAATTCAGCAGATGCGGCAGCAACAACAGTTGCACATCCAGCAAAGGCAACAACAACAACAGCAGCAGCAGCAGCAGCAGCAGCAGCAGCAGCAGCAACCTTTGCTGACCCGGGTCATCCAACAGCCAGTGCAGCCGCCGCCGCCCTCGCGACAACGACCCCCCCCGCCCCAGGCCCATGTTCTCAATGCCTCTGCCTCAGCCGACACGACCAACCGCCTATCTGGCCTCGCAGCCCTCCTCAACTGCATCTTGCCTGCTTCCCGCACCTTTCCGACCCTCTCACCTGCGCCAGCACGCGCCTCTGCTACGTCCTCCCCCTCCTCCTTTCCTGCTACCACCGCCTTTGCCTCCGAGCCAGCCTCTATTGACCGCTGGACGCCCGCCCTCGCCAACGCTGCCGTCCGAGCCCTATTGGACTGGCCTCTGCCACGCGCGACTTCCGCCGACCTGCCCGTCTCGCCTTCCCTGCATGCTGCTATCATGCGCCGCCCGCTGCTTCGCGACGCCTTGCGCGCTTTCGCCGTCGCGCCGGACGCGCAGGAGTCACCGGCGCCGCCGCGAGGCGTTGCTCGCCGCGACCTGAGCAGGTTCTGGATCGCCGCTGTTGTGTCTGTCGTCAAAGAGGCTGTTGTGTTTGTGGTCGAAGAGGCTCTGGAGATTGTCATGCAGAGGATTTAGGCACCGGAGACGTGCATGCTGCGTATGGCGCCGTCGTAATTGACTGAAAATTCAATTCTTCTTTCATATCCCAACTTCGAATATCAATATCAATCCCAGGTTCCCGTCTCTAAGTTACTTTTTCTTTATCCTGTTCTCTTACCTGCCTCTTTCTACTGACTTCTGCCTCGCCCCCTCTCCCTCTTTATTCAACGTCAGTTTTCTATTTCTTGGATCTGAAACACTTCGTTTTCCCTCTACGAGAAAATCACTTCGGTACTGCTCCTCGGCGGACGCATTAGGTATCATATTTTCTGTCATTAGTCTAAGACTTTGAAGGACGTGGTCGCCAAGTAGGGTGTGCAGGGTATGTACGAAGACCTGAAGCGCGATCAGGAGAGCCTGTTCACCGCCGCTGCGCACCTCGTCCGCAGCGCCTGGGCTCGACCAATATCCTTCTCGCCCGAAGTTGCCTAAGCAGTATCGCTCGGAACAGCCAGGTCCAGCTGCCGCGGTTGGTGGCGGGGGAGCAGTGGCTGTCGCTCTTGGATAACTTGGACTCAATCTGTGGCAAGGCCTACCAGGAGGGCAGTGGCCGGAGCGGGGGTGGCACAAGGACAAGAAGCAAGGAGAGATAGAGCGTGTGTGTGTGATGAGGGTTACCTCACCCACTTGAACGAGATCAGGCGCCGGCGGTGATGGGGCGGTGGCAGTCTGCATGGAATCCAGGGCGGCGTTGACAACACATTCAACGTTTTTTGACGGCGGACTTCGGAATTTTCGATAGCCAGTGTGGATTGTGAGAAAAATTCGCCTCTAATTGCACTGGAGGCGGTATGGGCGATCCCCCCGTTCGCGACCAAAGCCAGAAGAGCTGTAAGGCGGTCGGCTAGGTCCTTATCGAGCTGTTTGAGGGCAGCTTGGAAACGCACTGAGCTTGCATTGCAATCAGAGTGGTGACAGTGGAGCGACAGTCGGTGGACACCAGTAGCTTTCGTACAGTCGCCGGCCACCTTGCACGAGCGATGTGCACCGCATTCACAGCGAAGTCGGTCACGGAGAGAGTAGAACAGAGCCTTCTCGAGCATTTGGAACTCCTCCGGGTTTTTGGCGGCAAGATCTGGGAGTGCCGGCGAGACAGACATACCAGACAATGGTGACCGGGAGTGGGTACAAAAAATCATGAAAGGATTGGATAATGCAGAATGCGGGTGCCCGCCTTCCTCAAATCCCAACCTCCAGTCCAACCCTCCCCTCCTCCAGCCACTCCACAAAAGGTTTTCCTCTCAATATCAGTCCATCATCCTGTCGTTGGCCCTGCGATGGGATAACAGCAGCAGGATTGTAAGCAGACGAAAGGTTTATGGCATTGCAGTGATAAGACAACTACACTCACCGTTCGTGGGGCTTGACCATGCCCGGGATCTGGTCCAGCTGCTCCTTTTTGACCCTGACCTCCGCCTCACGCTCCTCCAGGAACAGCTCGCTGTTGTCTTCGCCCGCAAATTCCTGGTAAAACCAATCACTCAGTAACCATAATTATAAAATATGTTTCCTACCTTGAGGGTAATGAGGAAATCCCGAAGGTGGGCCTTGAAAGAATGAAGGTCCTTGCAGTGCTCAAACATACCGCCGACGATAGAGATGAGTTGGTTCCTATTACACCAGGTGAGTACAGGTCGAACGGTGAAGGTCCAACCTTTGTAGGTGAGGAAATGCGTTTTGTAACATCGCCATCACATGCTCCCTCAAAAATTCCTGATTCGACATGTTGGGCTTGCCAACTTGCGTCGGGTTGAACAATGGCGCCGTAATCTGGCCGCTTTCGACAAGTTGAAATAATTGCGCCAAAATCAAAGACTGGAGTTTAAACCCTAAAGCAGAGGTTTAGGACAGGTTAACCTTAAGCACCTCCAATAGTACCAACCTGACTTATGAAATGAGTTCGTCAAGACGAAAAATATGTCCTGCAGAATGCTGAGGTAATATGTCTGGCAAAAGGCGTTCATAATAGCCGGATCCGACTTCGAGAAGTTGGTCGTTAGCTCCAGACATATGGTAAGTCCTAGGTCGCTAATATCACTCATTGTGTGCTTAAAGCCCCAAACGATGAAATCCAAAAAGAGTTTGAACTGTTCTACAGGGATGTTTAAGAGGGCTAGGAGGCACCGTTCAGTTTGAACACTGCTAAGCGCAATAGTGTAGGGTACAGTACCAGGGAAGCAGCAGCTGTTGATCGCATGAATGAGCCGGAAAAATCCCAAGCGATGCTCGGGGAAGTTCTCGAAATCTTGGTTAATCATGTTGAGAGTGCATTCAAAAACAGCATCTAACACAGCCGGGACACGTTCCGTAATGACATCCTACGTTCCCTATCAGTACAAACGAGATAAATAGCACAACTAACGCCTAATCGAGACACAACACCGGCCATTAAATTCAATACTTCAGCATCCCTCGCCTCCTTTACGTTCCGAGCATAATCCCCCAGCACAACTTCAAGAAGCGGTGGTATCATGGTCTGATTGATCTGGTTCAAGTCATCGGCCTTCGATACGAAAATCTCGATCAGCTTCAAAATCTCCTTTTTGATGGTTCGCATTCCTCGAACTCTTGGAGTGCTAGTTGCAATAAGGCCTGCACAAGTAAGGGACAGGATAATGAACGATAAGACACAAACCTTGTTGGACGACGGAGTCAGAGATCATGCCGCTCACAACTTTGTAAACTTCCAGAAGATCCCAGTAAATTTTTGAAATCTGTACAACGAATAGAGATCCAATGCTGCTACAAGCAGCAACATTGGTTTTGATTGTGTTGCCCAAGATTTTCACATTGTCCGGCATTTTAAAAAAGTTGGAGTTAACAGCCGCCTCTCGCATGCTATCAGCCCACTAAAAAATGGTTAGCTAAAAAGAGCGAAGAAGAGGGTCCGTACAGCTTGGTTTGGCAGTTCCATAAGCTTTATAATTAGCCGTTCCTGAGTTGGAATGCTCGGTTGCGCGGAGATCATGTGGCCAACAGCTTCATAAAATACGTGAACCTGTTTTGAAGATAAGCTCAATAACTCATAGATAATAAACCTGGTGTGGTTGAAGCTCCGACGTAATTAGATCAATTTGTGAGAGAATTTCATCAATAAACGGCGTTAGCTCGCCGCTTTGTTGTAGTACCAATTGGCGCTTGCATTTTAGCGCAATTTTGATGAAAGTGTCGCAAGCCATGTCTTGTACACCTACGGGAACTTCAGAAATGCGAAGCTAAGGACATTTGCGTACCATCATGCAATTCGTGCATGAATTCGAAGAGTTTGTTGACGACTGTCTTCAAAAACTTCCAGTGCGCGCGAAGAAACCTTGGATAATGGCCGACGATGTACATAATGTTTGAGGCCACAACCGCTTTATTGTCCTTTCCGCGCTTCATTTCAACAAGACCCAAAAGGTACTTGATGAATTGAACCAAGAACCTTTTTTCCGTCTCCTCGCTCATTGCACCACTGATAGAACCAATGGCCCACGCAAGCTTGCTCAGGTTTTCCCAGGACCATTCGCTTCCATCCATCTATAATATCAATAAATCTGCTGCACAGAGGAAAAATTTGCGAACCTGTCTTGCCAATTTATCGGTCATAATCGTTTCGGTATCATCAACATCGAGGTGCGTTAAGTAGATCAGTACTTCACGCATGCTCTTGTACAAGACAATCGTGTCGCTCTCTTTTAAAGTTTCACGCACGATCTCGCCTTCATCATTCTCAACGATGAGCACCTCCTCCGGTTTAACCATGCACTCAATCATGACAACACGTAAGTTTGAAAGGACCTCTGAATAGGTGTTCTTCCTCAGCGGATAGTTCGACATCGCTGGAGTGCCCATTCCTAAGTTCAATAGTGGCGTGTCCATATTAGGATTCAACTGAAGTTCCTCGTACAAATCCGAGACCTGGGAATAAGTGAGAATGCAAACGGTCTTTAAAACGCGGCATACCAGCTTATGCCAATATTCAAGGCATGTTTTAAAAATCTCTCTGTCTTTCACACGTGAAATGCGGATAAGATAGAAGTGGGCGTTAAGCAGCAAGTCTTTGTTTCCACCATTCTCAATGATCTAATAAACAAAGTAATGAGCAAATAAGAAAGTGAGTGAATCAACCAACCTTGACGTGAGCACCCAAGAATCCGGTAAGGAACATGGCTAAATTCTGGATGAATGTCTCAGCGTCACCATCGGACTCGTACAGAGATGGAATATCTTAAACTAATGAGTTTCTCGGCTACCAAAAACCAAACAGACAACCTGACTGCATGGGCATGATCTTGTTGATTGCCGTTATTGTTGCATTGAACAAGACCACAAACTTTTGATCATACTCGGTGCCAACCTGTAAGGCGCCGATCTCAGTCAAACACTCTAAAGTAACGTTTCGAAATTTCGGCACTTCGAAAAATCTCGTAATTAGAAGCTCGATCAAGTTTGTCTCGAAAATGTATCCCAGAGGAATCCAGTTCAGAAATCGAAGTAGCGTCTCGAGGGTGGCCAGTATGAGGGATGGACGAGTGGCCTTGTCCAAAACTTCCTGGCACAGCTGAAAAATCTCGGAAAACTCGCCGCGCATGGAGTTCTTTAGGTTCTTGGCTTTTGCCTGAGTTAGCTGCTCGGTCGAAAAGTCGAAAATCTCCTCGCTGTATTTTATTTTGAGAACGACATGCCATTTAATGGGCGGCATCTCCGGATAAAGGAAACGCACCTCAAAAGCTTCAATATAGCCATGTTGTTTTCACAAAGCCCTAGATTAGTCTTGCTAGAGGCCACGATCTCGGGTATAAAAGTGGGCCAGTTCTTTGGCCATTCCTGCTTCAAGATCTACAACCAAACCGAATGTCAGCGCAAAGCCATGGAAGCTTCAGAAATAAACAAACCTGAACGAGCACGGTGTTCAGCTTAGTTAAGTAGGTTCGTCGCTTTGCATCCATTCGAGATTTATCTGACGAACTTTTGATAATGACCGCGACGATGAAGTTTTTGATGCCTGCACCGACGAATCAGCAACATCCGACAAAGCACGATATTTACCTTGTCTCTGGCCATCAGGAAGAGCCATCCACATGGTCTTTATAAGATTATCCAAGACTGACAGGGCGATAAACTGCAATTGTGGAGAAAGGTCGTTTGAACGCGTTAAATAGAGGGGCTCGGTGCCGCTAGCAAAAATTGGTGAATACTGCTTTCACATACTTTAGTCTCCTCCAGCTGAGAGCGCTCGAGAATCATATCAACTCGTTTCCAAGCGTCGGGGTGCTCTTGGAACTGAGTGAGAACGCGGTTTACCATTTCCTGCTGCATAGGGTGTCAGACAACGGTTTGTATTCTGTAGAGGAGAGCAGGACGGGAAGAAAGCGAATGCTAAGAGAGTTGCGAGATGGCAGGGAACGCACCTCGGGTCCCTTGGCGGAGAAAAAGGACTGGACCACTCGGTCCAAGAGCGAGATGTCCAGATCCACCGAAAAGTCAAGTATAGCGTCCATGTTTGCAGTGGCAGGCTAGAAGTGCATGGGGGAGAGAGTCGAGGTAATGAGCAAGATTACACAGGCCAACACACTAAATCGACGAGGATGGATGGAGGACGACAGTGTAGCCTCGAGTGATCAGAATGGCCATGACATGCGAAGAGGCGTTCTGGGAGGTAAGGCCGGTGGCGAGCAGCATGCGATGACCAAAGCTGAAGCTGAGGTATGCAAAGTGGAGGGAGGTGATCGAGAGGCGGATTGGGGGGGAGG
>JADGKE010000015.1:0-21506 GCA_026954515.1 Cladochytrium tenue
CCCCCCCCCCCCTCTTCCCGTCCCCTCTGAAAGCGCACCTTGTCCTTCTTGAACATGGTGTAGGCGTCGGCCTGGGCCGGCGACAGCGGGTTGGGCTCGTCCAGCAGCGCCTGAATACCCAGCAGGATTTGTCGCACCGTGATGGCTGGCTTCCAGTCCTCGTCCTCGTTCAGAATCGACAGGCACACGGTGCCGGATGGGTAGATATTCGGGTGGAACAGCCCGCTCGGGAACCGGCACTTTGGCGGCTTCTGCGGGTAGTCCTCCGGGAATATCATAGTCAACGGGTACACGCCACCCTCCCAGGGCGTGTTGGGCTTGCCTGTGTGGGGGATGAGGGTTATGCCAGACGAAAGGGGATGCGGAGCCAAAAACACAATCCATGGTGGGCAGATGAACGCGGTCTCGCGCTAACTCACCAGGAATCCCGACTTTCCATTGCATCAGGTTCAGGCTGCCATCTTCATTTTTGTCTGGCCTGGCCCAGAAACCGAATGCTGTCGAAACGCGCGAACAACCAAGAGAATGGTAAGCCAGGAGGTGGGAAGGTCAGCAATGTCGGGCGAATGTGGAGTAAAGTTAAGGCCAAAATAGGGTGCTCCAACCCAGCGGGTCGCACGCTGAACATATCCCCTTTGTATCGTGGCCTCCCCTTTGCGCTCCGCAGACTTATGCCTGCCTCCCACCACCCTCAACGTCCCCATTCTATCGCATGTTGGCCAACATCCGCCATCAATCGAACTGCCGTACACGGGACCACCCCGCACGAACGCAGGAAGAATCGAAGGGTAGAAGGGAAGGGTAAAGCCGCAGGAAGAAGTCGACAGCCCCCTGGGCTCGCCAGTAATTGTGACCAAACGCGCAGTCCCCAGCGCCGCTGTCGGAGCCTCGGCGACGGAGCGGAGACGTTTCGACAGACGAGTGTGTTTGGCAGACCATCCCTCCTCCTGTGTTGCCATGCAGGCAGAGCGAGGACACCTATCCCTCACAAAATCCAGCTCGCGCACATGAAGAGGGTCTTGTGGTAAAGAGGCAGGGGGCAGGTAGACGCAACGGGCCAAGGAGGTGAGAATGACTTACGGTGGTCTTTCCGCCAGGCTTTCCGTTCCTCAGTTAATCGCGCGATCGCGATGGAGGACATGGTCGTTTTAAACGGGTGGTTGGATGTGGAGTGGGCGAGTGAGCGGGCGGGTGGGTGATGGAGGCTTGTTTGACCGCTTGCTGTTGGGAAGGGCAGCAGGGAGGCGGGAGGTCGGGCGGCGTAGATTCTTGGGCAATACGGCTGGATCGCCCGAGTGTGAGGAATCCAAAACTAGAAGGATCAATCAACGAGAGTGCAGGAGAGGGGAGGGAAGCGGGTGGGGACAGTTCGGGTGTGGCTGCGGAGGTGGGGCTGGTGGGAGTGAGAGCCGTGTTGGAAGGCGTTGTGTGGTTGCGAGTCGTTCGTCCAAGTCACTCGATAGTCTCAGCATTCGGACGCCGCCTTCGCGCCCAACCCAACAACGACGCAGACGATATGATGGCCGCCTCAGCGTCTTCGTCCGCACCGCCGCCACATGCCGCCGCCTCCGTGCCGTGGATCGAAAAGTACCGTCCCCGCAGCCTGGGCGACGTCGCCTCCCAGGACGAGGCCGTTGCCGTGCTCAAGAAGACCATCGAGTCCTCCAACGTTTGGAGTCTCCCTTCTCTCTCCTCCCCAAACCTCCCCCACTCCCCCCTAAATTGATCTTGGCTTGCTGGGGCTAACACTCGGTTCCCCCCACCAACAGCTTCCGCATCTGCTCTTTTACGGACCCCCTGGAACCGGAAAGACGTCGACCATCCTCGCGCTCGCCCGGGACCTCTACGGGTCTGTCGTTTTGAACCGCCCTGCCAACTTGCTCATTATACTCTGTTTCTCCTCCTACTCCACCTCTACCGCTTGCATCTGTGCAGCCATGAATACTACCGCTCGCGCGTCCTCGAGCTGAATGCCTCTGACGAGCGCGGTATAGAGGTCATCCGGGAAAAGGTTAAAAACTTTGCCCGCTCGACCGTGTCGCATGCAAGGTGACAGCTCCACTCCCTCCCACCACCCTTCGGCTGCGAGTCTCCCCCGCACCCATCCACTCTGCTATGTTTATCTTACTTCCCGTTGTTATGCCCTCATTTCCAACCGGCCGCTCTCAGCTCATCGGCTCCGCCCTTCAAAATTATCATCTTGGACGAAGCCGACTCAATGACCACAGACGCCCAATCGGCGCTTCGTCGTACGATGGAGACGTACTCGCGCATGACGCGATTCTGTCTCATCTGCAACTACGTCAGCCGGTACGCCTCTGGTTGTTATCTTTCTGTGACCTCCTCTCTTACACTCTCTTCTCTCTACGCACCGACTTGGTTGTAAATTAAGTATCATCGAACCTCTGGCCTCGCGCTGTGCAAAGTTTCGATTCAAACCGCTCGATATGCTCTCGCTCCAGTCTCGCCTACGCTCGATCGCTGACAACGAGTCTATTCGCTGCTCTGATCAGGTTCTTAGCATTATCTGTGCGCTTGTTACAACCATCAATTGAATTGGAGGGGAGGGAGGAGGGAGGAGGGAGGTTGGAACTATGCTTATGTTTCCAATCTAGGTTATCCTCGACCTTGCCGAGCTGTCCGAAGGTGATCTACGCAAAGCCATCATGTTCCTGCAAAGCGCTTCCAAGCTATGCCGAGACGAAGAAGTCACTTCCGACGTGCTGAATGAGATATCCGGGGTATTTTTTTTCGAGACTTACTCAGTCGAAATTCAAGCTGGGGCTAACATCATGTGTCTTCCCAACAGACTGTTCCGTCGGCAGTTGTTGACGGTCTCTTTGAGGCTTGGACCACGAAGGATTTCAAGCGCATCCACGGTGCCGTCGACTCCATTATCAAGAACGGCTACTCAGCTGCTCAAGCTGTTGGACAGGTGCGCGAAGCAGTCAAGGCGTAATTTCATATTTGCTGATGGACGACGCTTCGATTGTAACCATTTGTTTGCTCCGTGCTTGCCTTGCTACTCCCTGCCCTCTCCCACTCCATCTTTTGACCGCTCAATGATCCTAGCTCTACGACAAGGTGATCGGCGACTCCCACCTAACGTCGCGGCAAAAGGCACTGTTCTGCATCGAGGCGGGCAAAATGGACAAGTGCCTCGTCGACGGGGCCGACGAGCAGCTGCAAATCCTACGCATGCTTCTTGCATCCGCAGCATGACCCCGCGTTTGCTCCCAAATAAAAACCGATGGTCGTGTTCATTAAATTTCCATACCTTCCCAGCCGAATTTTGCAGCAGCTCCTTCTGACAATGGATAGTGCAACTACACATTCTCAGTCAATGAAGTACCTCATTGTTCACAAACTAACAGCAAAATGTGTTTCCGGGACACTTCCTGACGAGGACATCAAAAATAGTTGAAACGGCCCACTCCCAAAGTCGATAGGATTGTATATTGAGATTGAAGCTGAGTGAGAACATAGTGATACGTTTTTAGGTGCAGAGCAATCCGTGTAAATTCGCTCAGGATCCGGCTCAGTATGGGTGGATCAATAGGATTCTTCTTAGTTACCTTTCCTGATAGCCCAGACCGCCCGCTTGTTGGGTTGGGCAGGTGGAAGCTTCACAATCATGCCTATTTGGCCAGTTGTCTGAGAAAAGAGAGTATCACAGGCTCAGATGGGAGACTACCCGCAGTCTAACTCAAATCCAAACTCATGCGCCGTGGCGCTCGAGCGGCGGGCTCAGATAAGATACAATTTATGGGTATTTAGCACGGTAGCCGAATTTGCACGAGATGAAGCGTCACCTCGACCAGGTCGACGATGGTGGGGACGGCGAAGAGGCCGCCTATGACCCCGACTCGTTCGTCTCGGTCGGCACTGCCCAGCCCGCCAGCGCCCGCGAGGTGTCGGCGAAACACCGAAATGCCGTTCTTCCTCTGCATTTGCAGGAGGTGGGTGTCCATCGCGTACATGCGCTGCTCGCGGCCTGCTCACCCACACTTCAAACACACCTGCTGACGGCATAGGTGCGCGACGAGAAGGGTCGGAAGAGACTTCATGGCGCGTTCACTGGCGGATTCTCTGCAGGATACTTCAATACAGTTGGCTCCAAAGAGGGTACGTCTACTCTCACCCGAGGTCTGGAACTCCGTGGACACTCGCTCATGTCATTGTGGCACTGCCCCGTCCAGGCTTCCAGCCGTCTCAATTCAAGTCTTCTCGTGCCGTGAGAGCAAAGGTCCAACAGAAGGCCGAGGACTTTATGGACGAAGAGGATCTCGCGGTATTCACTGTTTCATCCTGCCCACTCGATTCTTTTGCCTCTTTTTGGCGTTCTGAGCTCCGAGGTCATGACCTTTAGGAAATCCAAGCGGAACGAAGGGTGCAAACCACGGAAACTTTCGATTCGCTCGGCTCAACAGAGAGGGAGCTGGCGTCGCGAAAGACAGCAGCCGACCTCGTCGCGAGAGAATCCGTGGAGTACGCTGCGCCACTACCTTGCCTATATAGTGGTATACCGGCTTACACCGATTCCGCAGTTCTACTCTTGGCCCCATCACAGGCAAGTTTGCCGAAGACTTGATCGTCCCAGCCAGCGATCCCATTGGCATCAAGCTGCTGCGGAAGATGGGCTGGCGGCATGGGCAAGGCGTTGGCCCGCGTGTAAAGAAGACGATTGTGGATGGCGGCGAGGAGGACATCCACGCCTCCGAGCACCTTTTTGCGCCCCAGGACATCACCGCGATCATTCTGACGGGGACGACGGGCGTCCATGGCCTCGGCTACCAACTGGATTATGCGAGAGATGACGAGCAACGAGGTCCGTTTTCTGCCCCTTTCCTCCCATCTTTCCTCCATTGATACCTAGAGCTGACTCGAACCGCAGCGAGGCGCACCGAAAGCTCTGGCTTCGCTGGAGGGATGAAAGGTGAGGTTGAATTCTCGGCCCATTGTTGATGGACTTGAAGGCGGTTTCGGCACCGGTGTGCTAGATGACGAGGATGATGAGGATGTGTATATGAGCAGCAGTAAAGGAGCTTTTAGCACCATTTTGGATGACGACGGAGACTTTGACAGCTCCAAACCGAAGCCTACGGCACGGCAGGTTGGCCGTAAGGTTAGGTTGTGAGGGTTCTAATTGCCATGCAGCCAAGTCAATTTAAACAGCAAGATGCTCCTGTCGTTCTTGATTTCTGGTGCGCGTTGAAAAATGATGAAGTCCTATACCTCTCTGACCTTCACAAACCCGTCCAGGTTCGGTGCGCCAACTCCTCCGCTGAATTTTGTCCCGAAGTACTTGAACTCCGAGGGCAATGCCGTCAAACCTGCCGCAAACATTCCATCCAATATGACTGCCGAGAAGCGGCGCGAGCTGCTTGGCGAGGAGGCACTGAAAGGCCCCTCAGTGTCGGTCTTCTCCTTCATGTCCTCCAAAACTAGGGAAGGCTTGCAAAAGTTTATCGACCAAGCGAGTGGCGGGAGCCCTGTGGAGGAGGAAACCGCCTTGGAAAAGACGGTGGCTGCTGCGGCTCTGAAAGGTTTCATGCCATTCGGCAACGATCCGGAAAAACAGGCCCGATATCGTGCATTCTTGGAAATGTACGCACTGGAAGGAGATAGGAAGCTGAAGCATCCGCCGGTGAGACCTCGATAATTGACTTTCTGGAAATATAACTCGCTGCAAACATAGCATTTTACACCCCAGGATGTGGCTACAGAGAAGAAGGAGTTTTTCAAGGCGGCCCAGATATTTCGTCCCCTTGCTGGAGTCATGGCATCTCGTTTTGTGACCAGCACTGGCGCCTCGCAAGCAGTAAGTGCATCCTTTGCACTCTAGCAGCCAGACCAATGACACAACGTTCGTGAATCGGTTCAAATAGGAAGAGAAAGCTCCAGAGCCGCTGAAGTATGGACGAGCCACTCGCACGATCATCGACTTCAAACCTGTTCGGCTGCTCTGTAAGAGGTTCAACGTGCCAAATCCGTTTCCAGAACCAAAGGGTGGCGCAAAGACAGACAAGCCGGACATGCAACCGGAGGACAAGGAGATTCTCAACCCGCGGGCAATGGATGAACTTCGCGCCGCCATTTCATCTCAACCGGGCGCTGTAGCGGGGAGCGCCAGCAGCGGAGATGGCTTTGCACCGCCTCGCGATGGCGATGACAAGGAGCCGCCCCGCCCTGCGCTGGATATTTTCCGGGCCATATTTGCAGACTCAGATGACGACGACGACGGCGACGGCGACGAAAATAAAGAGGGCGGGGAAGAAAAGAAACAAGCAGGCGGTACTTCACTCTCTTTGCCCGCGGCGGGAGTGGCTGAGGTCTGTGCCCGAGTCTCTAAGATGTAACAGATCCTGACTTTTACCCTTCAGGCATCTCAGAGGTCTGCGACCGATAACGTCGTTACAGTCACACCCACCCCAACACGCGACTTGGACGTCGCTGGCGACACGTCTGATAAGCAATCTTCCACCACCTTCGCCGCCTCGCCCGACGCTCCGCCCGCTTTCCGGCCCGTCTTCCGCAAGAAGCTGCAGGTCCGCCCAGCCGCCGGCACCGACGACGACGCCGCGCCGGACGATGATGGCGACGGGCCGGTCCTTGCTATCGGGGTGCAGCAGCGGCGGCGGCTGCAGCAGTCAACGAAGAGAGACAAGCGGCCACCGCCGCGCGCTGAGGCTGTGGGGCCGTCGCAACCAGAGCTGCAGCCGCAGGGGCCGATGCCACCACAGCCGCCACCCGCTGCTGGCGTTGGGGTGCGGAGGCGGCCGAGGGCGTCAGATTTCATGTAGCCGTTGGTGCTAAGGCGAAGCACATAGTTATGTTTTTACTACATCCGAGGAAAAACAACGAATGAAGCAAAGCAGCGGCATATGCGGTGCGTCGTTGTGTGGGAAATAGGGGATGTGTAGGTGGGGCGGTTTTGGCCAGAATGAATACCGAGGAGAACGGTTTGGGGCTAAAACATCGAAGGATTGTGGCTTTTCAGGTTGATCGAGTCCGCCTGTAAAAGTTGAAAATGGCCAACCAGTAAATTAAGACGGCGCCACCGTTGCTCATCGGACGAATGTGCGTGGCTGGTGGAGCGCGAGGGGGTCGAACTGGAGGAACGTGTGCGACCAGCAGCTGCTATTCGGTGCTCCCTTACGCTTTGCTCGACTGTTCGCTCCGCAGTCCAGGCCCCTTTTGCCCCCCTTTTCGGTCTGCTGTGATCCCCACCCCACCCAACATGATGCTGCATACACTGCCGAAAACACGAACAACCAAATGCAGAGGTGTACCCCTGGGATCACAAAGTGGTTGTCGGTAAATATTTGTGATTGTGGCTGTGCCACGCCACACCACGTGGAGCGACCAACCTGCTCGCCACTTTTCGGGCTTACCGTAGTGGGCTTCTGACATCATGATTCGCGCTATCGATAAGTCCAGTGTACATAGAATATGCTCGGGACAATTGATCCTTGATCTCGCAACCGCAACTAAAGTAAGGCACCAAGCATTATTGCGCAGTATGCGTACGGCGCCTGGTGGAAATGGGTGCGTGCGTGCTCGCTGCCGGTGTTGACATGCTCGTGTGGCGCGATATATACGCGGGGTCTCCATGCGCAAAACTTCAATTGCGCCGGCCGCACGTCGCTGATAAAATTGTGCTGCCTATCCTTATCTCGCCTTTTTTCGACTCATACGGGATGCTGAGTAGGAGCTGGTCGAAAACAGCCTCGATGCAGGCGCAACGGCCGTTGAGATCCGGTTGCGGAATCAGGGGTCCGATGGCTTTGATGTGATCGGTGCGTGGATTGGCGCCTCTGGACTTTGTCCCTGTGCATGACCTTACCGAACCCGCACAGACAACGGCTCAGGGATATCGTCGGCAAATCACGAAACTGTCGGTATGCTGCTCTTTAGTCGCGTTTGACATCCTCCTAAATACGACCTCCACGCAAGCGTTGAAGTACTACACTTCCAAAATCTCTCGATTTGAGGACCTTGACTCAGTGATATCGTTCGGTTTCCGCGGCGAAGCCCTCAGCTCCCTGTGCGCTGTCAGCGACCTCACACTATCTACGGCAACGGAGGACTCAGCCCCTGTCGGGGTTCGGCTGGTCTTTGACTCTCACGGTTGTCTTGCCTCAAAGTCCACGGTTGCGCGGGAGCGTGGCACCACCGTGACCGTCCGCCGGCTATTTGAATCCTTGCCAGTGCGGCGGCACGCCTTTAAGAAAAACATCAAGAAGGAGTTCGCGCGGTGCCTGGATGTTGTGCAGGGCTACGCGCTAATCGCGACCGGAGCTCGCATCTCATGCTCCAACCAGAATGCGAAAGGGTGTGATGATAACGGCTGAACCTCCGCACCCAAATTTCCGACCCCCACCCCCCAACCTCCATGCCTTTTTCTAGTTCCCGGTGCATTCGCCGAAACATTTACACAATTTCAAAGCGAGCGCGTATTGCAGGTGGCCACAAGCGGAAATCGCTCAGTCAAGGACAACTTCGCCAACGTTTTTGGGGCAAAGTCGCTTGAGCACGTAATGGAGGTTGAATTTGTATTGAAGCTCGAGGAGTTGGTGGACATATACGGTGACCCAAGGAGGTAAGGCGTTTCAACTAATGTTGAAGTCCAGTAAACTGTCACAGCGAAATAGTCGTTTCTGGATTAATCTCGAGGTGCAATTGTGTCGTTATGCTTGTATTTTAACAGTAGCGTAACAGGCCACTATCGAATTGTGGACGCAGCGCCGGGGATCGGCAATTCTTTTTTGTGAACAAGCGGCCTTGTGATATGCCCAAGGTTGGTCGCAGTCAAATGCCAGACCCTGAATCGTATTTCCAAAAAGCTGGCAAAGGTGATCAACGAGGTCTACCGGTCGTACAATATGCAACAGTTCCCCATCATCGTTCTCAATTTGGGGATGAATCCTGGTGTGCAGCTGGTCTCTTTTAGCTGTCATCCTGTTTACACGTGATAGATAAGTATGATGTTAACGTGACGCCGGACAAGCGCACAATATTCCTTCATGATGAGAAGCGCGTTTTTTTGGCCCTGAAGGCAAGTGAGTCGTGTTTTTCATAAGAGACTTATGATGCATTCAAGGAAAAGCTCGAGGAGGTTTTCACTCCTAGGCGGGCTTATAAAGCCATAGACGATCGTCGATTTAGCCTTTTCAGATCCGAGAATCCTCCAGGGGACTCTGATCTCAACGCAGATATAAGTCGGAGTAAGCGACCAATGGTCGAAGGTGAACGATCAAACTTGAGGAATCCGATTGCAAGGGTGGGCGAGGCTATGGCTGTGGATCCAGATGCGAGGGACGAAATTCGAAAGGAAAACGATTCACGCGTCGAAGTTACCAACCCATTTGCTTCCGAATTTGCCAGCGCAGTCAGCGGGCCTGCAAAAGCCAGAAACCTTACTCACGATTGCTGTGCAGCACCTATTTTGTCCTTTGCAGCCAACATTGCTCCTTCCGATCCGTTAAAAGAAAAGATATCTTCCACGATCGCATTAGCACCCATCTTCAAATTGGCACAGGATAACTCTCTCTCGTGGATGCCATTCTTCCACAAGAATGTGCCTAATCCTCGAGCCAATACGACAAAGCCGACCCCGCCTCCCGGGAGGCGCAGAGAGCCTGCCAACCTTCGAGCTTCCCGGCCTCGCGCCCAAGTGCAATCAGGCTCCATGCCGTCAAAGCCCACCATGCCGCGGCTTGAGCCCGCTCACGCTACCTTGCACGAGAGGTACCTGGCCGACCTTTTTGCCGACGGTGACAAGCCCAGGGGGAACGCCGGCGTCATGGTGTCGCTTGACGGGATCCGGACGGGACTGCGCAGCCGCTACCATGCGCGATCACTCGTAGGTTGTGTAAGGGAAGCGCCGACACGCTTCGAGTTCGGGATCCAGCCCGAAGCTGCAGAGCAGGCAATTGCCGAATTGAATCGCTTTATTGCCAAGGAGGACTTCAAGCGGATGCAAATATTGGGTCAATTCAATCTCGGATATATTGTGGTGCGACTGGGCGACGACCTTTTCATCCTGGACCAACACGCGAGGTGAAGTTTTTTTTATCCGCTGACGTCTTGCTGTCGGTCATTGTGTTTATTGTGCTACACAGTGACGAGAAGTTCAATTTTGAAGAGTTAAAAACAAACTTGAGATTTAACACGCAACGCCTTCTCTGGTGAGAAGGCCAAAAAATTTATTACCACTAACTAGATGTTGTCAGCCCAGTCCCGCTTGAGATTACCGCTCAATCCGAGCTTGTCATGATAAAACACATGGGAGCCATCAGGTCTGCTGCAATCTGTGTTCTATAACGCACTAATAGGGTTGCCAATGCAAAGGAAAAACGGATTCGCACTGGACATGGATCCTTCCGCTGCCCCTGGACGACGATTCAAGCTTATTGCCGTCCCACTTTACAGCTCTGTGACCTTAAATGCTACGGGTAAAAATCAAGTACCCGGTTTCCTTGGCGCCTTTCTAAGTGATGCCTTTAACAGATTTGGACGACCTTGTTCACCGCCTGGCTGAGTCCGGCGATGAGAGTGCGCGGTGTGCCCGAGCACTGAGCATGCTGGCTTCAAAAGCCTGTCGGAAATCTATCATGATTGGCGACTCTTTAGATATGAGTCAAATGGAGAAGGTGCCTTTGTTCTTAAACGCGATTGCAGTGAACTGATACCGGAAATCTTTCCCTTTGAAGATCGTGAGGCACATGGCTGAGATAGACCAGCCATGGGTTAGTGGATTGATGGATTGATTTAACTATTTATAAATATTGTAACACTAATGTATATGTTAGAACTGCCCACACGGACGTCCAACGATGCGCCATCTGGTCGACCTCCGTCATCTTAATCTTCAAGTCTGACCAGCTATCACTAATGTTCTTCATTGCAAGCTGACACAACATGGGTTTCAAACGCATGTATTGTACTGTTCACATACTCATTTAAATGGGAAAGGGCTCTCTTCTCTGATGAATTTCTAACGCGTAACTGACGGTGAAATGAAGGACTCCAATCTAGTTAAAGGTAGTTAGAATCAAAGGGATTGCCGGCGAAGAATGTTGCTGGGATCTGTGAACTGGCCATCACCTGCGTCACACAGAAAACCAGAGTCATAGCCATAAGTGCAACAACTTTTCTGCAGTTAACATGGGGCGCGTAGTCCATTTCAACCTGACTCAAGCTGATTGATCCGTCATCCAAAGTAACAGGAACAGGCAAGATGCAGCCCGACGAACGGTAGGTCATGTTGAGGTTTATCAGGTTCGAGCATCCGTAGAGTCCCAGGCAGACAATATAGATGATAAACTAAATAAATACGAACTCAAAAGTTAGTCTCGAACGGGCAGAAGATCCTATCGCTCGCTGGTCACTCCTCACCGCAAACACTGGGGTCAACTCTTCCTCTGGCAGAGCAAGCCCAGGATATCCCAGAAAAGCAAACCCGTCGTCGTCGAAACCAACCGCCTTCGGGCCCACCAATCCGCGCTCGCCCTTACTGCCGGCGGTGTGAGAAGCAAACAAAGATACTCGATGTCCGCTCCCCAAAGCCGCCGCCGCTCCTCCAACATCTTCGTCCGATGACGACCGCGCTTCGCGGTCGCTGCTACCGCCGTCGCTGCGGTCGCTGCCGCTCGCAACGTCCTCGCCGCTGTGCCCCGAAGCCCGCGACACCGGCCGCCCGCGCCCGCGCCGAGTCGTCCCCGTTGCTGCTGCCGTGCGCTTCCGTGTCCCGTCTGTCCCTCCTTCCGCCGCCCCTGCCCGCCCGCCATTCTTCCCTGGCCCCACCGCTACCGATCCGAGCGCCGACGAACGGCGCGGGTTCGGCAGTGCGGCCACCCTCTCCCACAGCGCGCCGCTGCCACTGCCGCCACTGCTCTCACCTGCGCCGCCTGCACGAATGCCACCCATGGCTCTTAGCAGCCGGGCGACCTTCATTTGCAACCGGCGCAGCGCCGTGCCGTGCTGATCGCGGCGCGCCACATTCACCAGGAACGCGGCAGTCCCCGTCAGCTGAAGGTAGAAAGGGAATCCGCAGTACGTTCCCGGGGCGTCCCCGCGCCGCGACGGTAAGTATTGCTCCAGGATGTAGGAGGTGGTGCCGAGCGCGGCCAGGGCACCGAGGTGGGTGAGAAGCACGATGACGAGGCTGTTGCGGGACATGGTCGCCCAGCGGGGAGGTTGTCAGTTTGGCTCTTTGCCACGTGGTACTATGATGAGGGTTCAAAACGAGAAGGGGAGCGGGGCGGTCCCCGCTATCGTTAAAAGAGACTTGCTATTTTGGTCACTGAATGAATAGTTGGGTAAGGGGAACTGAAAATAAACGAAACCCCTCAAATGCATTTTGTCGACCCACAGCGATAAACGATTGAAAGCAACAAGGGAATCGCCGTTCAATTGTGGTCATAACACCGACCTAGCGTCATCTGGTACGATGGTAAGACGTCAAAACGAGCTGAAGCCTATACAGAGAACAGTCCCTTAAAACTGCTCTGCCTTCTTTCAGCGGCAGTTGGGCTGCTTTTCCGTATACATTTCCTCAGATATTTACAATTTTATTTTAAAGCCTGATGCTTTTTCGATTTTTTTATCTCCTTTTAATCGACTGGTTTGTGTTGATGTAACTTTACTAAAAAGAAAGTGGTTCAAGCCTAATTATCTTATATTGTCGACGTACTTGTGATTTCTCTCACGTACCCCGCAACCTGACACAAAATATCAACAATCGCCAGCGAAAAAACAGGTATGCAATCTCCAAATCAAGAAGCTCTTACTGTGGTATTGCATAAACTCCACCGGAAAGCAAATATTATTTAAGAAAGCTGCAAGATAGTTTTGCTTTCGGTGAGTTTTTAGGTCTTTTAAAAGGAACCTCAGAATATTCCTCGCTCGCCAGCCGCAATTCGTTGTTGAAGCACATCACTGCTAGTGAAGACATTCGGTCAAAGCGAAATAAGTTCATATCAACTTCTTAATGCCCGCTTACGAACTCGCAACAGCTCTGTACTCGACCAGGCGAGTGAATCTCTGTATGGTGTCCTCGGGCGCCTCGTTGGGGATGCCAAGCCCTCGTCAATAACGTAGGCGGCGGCATCGGTACCTAGCTGGGCTATAGTGAGCACAGCCAGCTCGTCGTGCAGCTGGATGATGGAGAAGGGGTGGTTGAACGGCAGCTGCGCCAACCGCTCGCAGATGAACCCCAGGTCGGGGCCTTCGTCACTGCGCGAGGATCTCGACAATTTGCGTGGTGTCAAACCCCTGACGTGTCAGCGCCAGAATCCAGGTGGCGTGGCACACACGTCTTTGGCCACCTCGACCTCGCACGCGTCATCACCGACAGGCAAGAAAAGCGCATCATCATCGCCGCTGCGATTTCGGCGCGCGTCTGCTGACATTGGTCCAGTACCTTAGAAACTGAATGGTCCGTGAACACCTCTTGCGCCAGCTGGTCGGGCCGCGTCCCAACGCGAGGCATGGCAATTGCTTCCACACTGGGCTCGTCGGCGGTGCCCGTTACATTGTCAGTGCTGCAACGGAGGTTGTTTGCGGGCTCATTTCTGTTGAATTCAGGTGTATGGCGCTGCTTCTTCGATAGAGATATACTCTGGCCATTATCTGCATGTGCAATCCATCGCCTTTCCTGGAACCAACACCGATATCACAGCCGTATCGCTCTCTTCCTTGAATGGCAATGTCCGTACCGTGCGTTTCGCCTTTTTCTAATTTCCTGTTTCGCAGATAATTGCGTCCATCGATGAGTTTGTGTACCTACTTCGGAATACGACAGATCCTGTTCGTCAATGGGCGCTTCACGACAAAATCAACGCAGGCGACAACATAAGCTCACTATGTTGGCACCCAACAGGCAAGAACTCTTGTCGTTAAATATCACTGAAGCAGCCAAGAATCAAAGTTTCTATCCGCTGGGAACTCATTTAAAGTCTGGAGCGCTGATGCATCGGGCAACATTCATTGCATGTGGCAAATGAGGTTGGCAACTCTCTTTTGTTTTTGCAATTTGACATTAACATCTTTTTAGCTCACCCTCCCCCATTCAATGTGCGATGTTTTCTTCTGATGGATATTTTTTCAGCACCTTTGCGGAGGTAAATACGCCATATGTATGTTAGTTTTCTCTCTAAAACTCCGTTTAAGGGCGACAACCTTGTGAAAGTTTGGCATCAGTCTCCAGCAAGTTGGTGTTTGCGTCCGTAATTTAAAGTAACCTCACGTAGCTGAGTCGGATTATGAGTATTTATACCTCCCCCATCCTTGCCGAGTAGTGAATATCGAATGGAAGGAAATTAAGCCTAGACAGTACGTATAATTCTGACTTTCTCAAACTCAAACATTGAAAGACCAAATGTTGTGTTGACCAACGGTGTGGATGGAATCACTAGAATTTGGCGACAAAGCTCTGGTGGTTATCCTTTTTCTTTTGAACTTCAAGCGGTCATCGACCCTGTTGCCGGGGTTGGAGTTGATGCGGCGACAAGATGCAGCCGGACCTTTACCGATGCGTCCTTGACAGCTCCAATGGTACCAGTATTGCACTGGCTTCCAACCGCCGCAACCGAAGATATTCTTCACAAGAAAGAACAACTCGAGAAAAATTTTGTGGAGAATAGGCAGAAAGGAGAAACAGGGATGCAGCGTGCAAAGAGACTTTATACAACAACAAAGGAAAACCCAGATATGCTTTTCTGGGTCAGTCCAGAGGGATCAATTACTGTTTGGAGTGTGCAGGTATGAGACGAGCCAATGATACCTTCTAACCTTAAACAGTTTCTTGATGGTGCAATTCATCGAGTTCCAAAGGTTCTTCTCATTTTGAGAAGCGATAGGGCCGTACAGCCACTTGATTATGAAATGTTCTGTGGACAAGCTCACATATTCAACGATTCAGAGGCTCAGGATAACTCTGGTGCGATTTGATTATGATTCATCCTCTGCAAGTGCATAGACTCATTCTGAACAGCAATATACTTCCCTGCTGAGCTCGTGATTTTGACTCAGTCGCCGTCTGGACTTATGGCGAGTTTTAGACTAAATCTCGATGATTTTTTCGGGTCACCGTGGAGCACTTCGAGCCTAAGACTGGATCACCTCTGGGCGGGGCATTCTGAACCGACGCTTCATTTTCTCAGGCACCCTTGCCTTCCTTTTGTTGCCACGAAGTCGGAGACTGGCGTTGTTAACTTCTATTCTGTGGATGTCTCTCCGGTACTACTGCGTATGCACCGTTCTTTCTAACACAAATAGAAAAATCTCCTCCATGCTGAAAGCATGGCGCTGCTTTCTGTTTTCTGTCCCCCGAACGAGTTGAATCCTTCAGTTACTTGGATACCTGACAGTATGTTGTTTAGAATGACAGCTGGCTTACACTTTGTAATAGAGTCATGTTGCATAATCATGTCTGGGGGCATTCTTACTGTTTATGAACTGACAAGCGATGGAGTGCGGAATCTGGCACGTTTTCACCCGAGTATCGAAGACATAACATCTATCACTTGCACATTCAAAGCAACCACCTCCAGTGAACAAGAGTTACAGAAAAATGTATATTGGATCATATTGTTGTCCGTACGTATGAAATCTATAGAAGTCTGGGAGCTCGAGCTTGGTACGTGGAATCGATTGATTTTTAGCTTATGCACCCGTCGGTACTCAGGTAATGAATCCGCGTCCTACAAGTCGGTTTTTGATCACCAGGTTGAGGAACTACCCTTGGAAGTGAAAAAAATTGTACCATTGACGGACTGGGGCTCTCGCTTTCATCTTTCTGCTTGCGATAGCACATCTGTCTTTGGAGTTCTAACAAAAGATAGCTCACTCGAAATTTGGGGGCTCAGGGTGGACTCAACGTCTGAATCAACCGAAGAGGACAGAAAGTTGACATTGATGCGAGGTACCAGTGTACCCTGCGAGAAGGAGGTCGGCCATTTGAGTGCGGATATTTATGGAAATGTTGTCACTGGTATGTTTCTATTCGTGACAGCGACATAATTTGTTGTTTAGCATATGAGTCAACGAACAATCGCTGGGAAGTACGCCTATGTTCTCCTGAAGCCATGCGATTTACACATGAGTATCCAATAATTTTGACAACGTGGGACTGAAATTCGACCACCTGCTTAAGTCTTACCGACTCTTAGGAGCAAGATAAACGATATCGCGTTGTGTCAGACTAGCAATGGTCGGTCGGCGCTTGCTCTTGCGACAGATTCCGGTGTGGAAATTTTCAGTGAGGAGAGAGGTCTAAGTATGGAATCAAGACCCAAGTGGTGTAAAGTGTCGGAATGCTCAAGTGGCTCGTGAGTTCATTGCATCCCCGTCGCTTGGAGGTAACAGTCTTTGCTAGTCACGGACCGATAAATAAGATATGTTGGCTTTACGACGGCTCTCTCGTAGCTGCTGCGGGCAGAAAATTGCTCATATTCGGAAAGTGGCTGAAAGATCGCGAGAGTCCATCGAGCGTTATTCCGAATACGATTCATGCTGCAATCGTGGAAACCAGCGGGCGGCTTCCTGAATATCACCCCGAAGTCCTCTATAATTACCTCCTTTGGGGTATGTGCGAAAATTGATCAATGATTGTTTATTCTCCTTTAGGAAGGTTTGACGTAGTGAAGTACATTTTGTCATTTCTTCATAAGTTTATCAAACTTATGACGGAGTCTGGGAGACCAATCGAACAAGTTCCGTCGGTACTTTGGAGACTTTTCAACAGTGACACGGTATCAAATACAGTTTTAATTTAAATAACACCCATAGGTCAAAGAAGATGACAGACAGAAATACTCGTCTCTGTTTTCTGATGATAATGACGATTTGCCGTAAGCGTTGAATGTTTTAGTTTTGTCTCATAAGCTCAGCGCAAATCAACCAATTGGCGAATTCACCGCCTCACATGCCGAATATTTGAGCAACGCTCTGACTTCACTGCCGCTCCCTGGGCTTACACACTTTGCTCAGATAAATCTGCTTGCAATAATAGATTCCTTTTTGCAGGTGAGAAAGTGTCATATTTCAAGGCGCTAACAAACGAAGATTGAGACACAACGGCATTCTTTGGACGACAACGGAATTCGGTTCACAGTTTCAGCCAGGCTATTTAGTTTTTCGAAAAAGGCACAACCGATCCAGCTTCGACCAAAAATGTTGGAGTCGCGCGATATCGCCTGGGCATTTTATAGCAGCTCTCAGGCAAGATTAATTCACTTTGCTTCAAAGTTAATCGGAGGATGTAGGAGAACTTTATTGAGTTCATCAGCCAAACCGCATCAGGGAAGCCAACTTGGAGCGACGCCCAAGCGTTTGGCGTGGGATTTTGGTTGAAAAATCCGGAGATTTTGGTCTGGTGTTGGTTTTTTTTTTTCGTGGCTAATTTTCGTAGCGAGCACAAGTAGAAACTTACGCCAGAAATCAGTACATGGCGAAAGAAGATAAGGATCCGATATCTTGCTCTTTGTTTTATATTGCTCTGCGGAAGAAGAATGTTCTCCTTGGACTGTGGAGATTAGCAAGTCATCATCCTGAACACTCCGCAATGGTGAAGTTCCTGGCCAACGATTTCAACGACGAACGCTGGCAGAAAGCTGCGGTAAAGAATGCGTACGCACTTCTGGGAAAGCAGCGCCATGGTAATGTGTCTACTCCATTTTTGATATCCATTGACATTGTAAAAGAATATGCAGCAGCATTCTTTCTGCTTGGCAACAAGCTAAAGGATGCGGTAAATGTCTGTATGAAGCAGCTGAATGATATTCAGCTTGCTTTAGTTCTCGCACGACTCTTAGAAGGTAAGTAAGTGTTCAAGTATTGCCACTGAGTTGTTCAGGTGATGATGGCCCGACATACTTGGATATTGTTCAAAATTCTGTTTTGCCCAGTACCTTGTTAAAGGGTGATCGGTGGTTGCTCAGTGTCGTTTATTCAATTCTGAAACAAAAGGAAAACGCTGTTTTAGCAAGCTATGTAAGCTCATCGCTTGCACTCATTTACTTACAGTATATATCAGATGCCGCTACAGCATTTCAGTCCCAATATGGAGCAACAAGGCGAAAATACCTTCAGCAACGCGCGTGATCCGCCACTTTTACTTCTCTATGAATATCTGTGCAAATATTTCCGCTCTATGCGCGTTGAGCTCCCAAAATTATCTGCGCTGACAGAACGCGATCTTATCTGCTCCGCTTCCTTGGCATACAACGTCATGGGCTGCCCTTCACTAGCATTGACGATTTCAGACAGGTTTTTGCAAGCAGCAAAATCAGCTCTGTCTGAGCACAGCTCTGCCAAAACATCGATGGATGGAACATCCAATATTCAGACTTCACTTCAAGAAAAAAGCCCTGCTGCTGTAAGCGCCACGATCCCCTCCACGAGCCGTGCCGAGGATTTCGATTGGGGTGCCCCGACCACCAGCAGTGACCAAGCTTCGGGAGGTTTTGATTGGGGGCAACCCGTGTCCTCTTTTGCAGCCGATAATTCATCTGGTGGCTTGGATTGGGGAAGTCCAGTTACGTCCCAGTTCAAGTCTGGGATCGGGGATTCGCTTGACGATGAGTACGAGAAGTTCAAAAAAAGCCTCCTGGGAGATGAAGCTCCGGTAGTGGAAGAAGACATCGGCGAAGTTCAAGACGAAATTGCGGACAATTTATCTCCATCCGGCGAGGACTCCCGATCGGGGAAGGTTGATTCGGCAGTATTATTTCAATACGAGTCCGATATTGAGGCTTTCAAGAGGTTCCAGTGTCTACTTATATTGCGCATTTTGCAGACTGTGGACTTCTCGGCCGCCTGTGTCTCAAAAAACTTCGCTACCCTCCGCAGCGACAGAACTTTTGAAAGCTACTTTGCTCACCTGTCTGCTGGAATCCAGACGCTTTGCTGGAATGTCGGCCTGAGTGATGCATTTGCGGAAACTGTCTTGTTATGGTAATGTAGTATATTGTGTGCTAGCATGCTGACGTATCGAAGGAGGTGCAAAGAGTTGGATAGCTACCTTTCGTTCCTGGAGATTCCTCAGCTCGTCAGCGACGGCCCACGCAATTCAAAAGAGTTTGCTGGGCTACTCATAAACGGCTCGAGCCAGCTGTCCCGCATCGGCTTAGTCGCCGAATCCAGTCAAACTGTGGATGTAGTATATATGGAGGACATGGCAAAGTAAGTCGTGAAAAGAAGAACCGCGATGAATAACCTCAAATGTTTTTTAGGCGAATGCTTTGGGCTATCAGCCGGTGGCAAGAGCAGCACAAAGATCAAGCAGATCCCATGCTGTTAATTGCCATTTCGCAAGCCTCTGCCACTGCATATATGGTGCTCACGATCTGCGCTGTCAAACGGAGCGATTTAAAAGGCCTTTGGTGGATCGTTGGACTGAGTGACAGATTTTTTGAAGTGCTCACAGGCGGAAGCAAGGCGTCGGCCTTAAGACCGCTGCTATCTGATTTGCTGAACCAAATGGAACCCATGGTAACAGCTTCCCAAGTTAATGAGTGGAAACTAACAGAATATTGAGGTACCCCCCGCTTCCGACAGTGACGAGGAGCTCTCAGACGAAGCAGAGGATGAAGATAGGCTGGCGCTGGTGCAAAGCCTCGCCAAAAGAATGCTCTTGGCTTTGTCGCTCCTTCAAGTCGGGATAGATCTTTCTATCTATGTTGTGCATTTAAAGGAGAATCCAGACTTTGTTGAAGCAAGTGCATACCTTTCGGACGTTATTTTGAAAAGCGTGTCTGGTGTTATATATCAGTTGCTTCTTAAAATCCGACAGGATCACGCCGCAGGGCTGTCGTTGAATTTGAGTGAGAACAATCTACTTTCCGTGCTGGCATCTAACTATAGCTGCAGAGCGAATGTCCGCCTACCTACGAAATGTTCCAGGCGCTGTTGGACTGTGGTCCCTGCTGAAGAGGACGGCCAACGTGAAGAAAATGCTTCGGATTATTTTACCGTCGAATGACGAAGTAGGAGGTTTCCATTCTACAAACTTGGTCGGCAACCAACCCACCATTGAGCCGAAAGCTGGCGACCAAGGTGGTTTGGACGATCCAAAGATCAAAGTCGACAGCCACGGGGACATTTCTTTAAGGGAAGTTCGGGAAGACACCTACGAGGTCGTGTTTCGAACGAAAGAAGCGATAAGCTCTTTTGCGGTTAATCCTTTGGATAGCAGCAACTTTGTTGTTGCCACGCACCAGAGCATCACTGAAGTGGACATTACTTGTGCTCTATCCTATTTCGAGGTGAGTTTCTTTCGGTACATGCGGTGAACCGACCATTTCCAGCGACGGGGCTCGTTCTCGGGACGGGCTATCGACGACTCTTCATTGGCAGACGGGGGCAACGAGCCTCCGCCTCCGCCGCGTTCGCCCATGTTCGGAATTTTAAGCCTGGAACCTCCCAAGATACCACGAAATCTAAGCTTTGATTCGCTCCAGAAGGCAGTGAAGAAGAGTATGGCCGACCTTCGCCATTCCGGTAAGTATTTATTTTAAGCGGCGACCATTAACACTTGGACAGAAACCAAGATTGGCGATATGGACACTGGTCAGCGAATGTTTCGAAAGGTCGTCGGTCTATCCGCCCTCGAAGCCCATCCATCGCTGAATTACTGTGAGACTTTGTTTACACGTATATGTCACTTACAATGATCGGGTAGATCTCGCCGGCATTTCGGAAGGATCGACAGCAGAGTCGCGCATCAAGCTCTTCCAATTCGGACAGAAGCGGGAGCTTGTTTGTTACCAAACTGGAAACTCGAGCTCAAGGCTGACGCGCTGCCGTTTTGACCCGTCCGGGATCCGCTTCGGAGCGTGCGACATGCGCGGCGACCTCCGGATCTGGAACTTCGACGCGAGCCAAGACAGTCTCCGGCCCGTCGTCACGCTCGCGTCCAGCTCGGCCGTTGCGAACGACCTGGTGTTCCTGAACTGCGCGACGCTTCTTGCTACCGCTGGAGTTTCGGCAAGCGGCTTGTACGTGATGAACTGCTTCTTTTTTTTTCCATCTTACTTTTGTGTCCTCACCCACCACCATCACTTCGTTTTTAGAAACGTCAGCCTTTGGGATACGTTGCTTCCTGCTAGCAAGGCACGGGTCAAGTCCTTTTCCACTGGAGATGCCGGCGCCTACTCGCTCGCATACTCGGCGCGCCACAACGTACTTGTTTCAGGAGGCAAGAGGGGCGAGATATGTGAGTGCGCAAACTTCTGTTTTGTGCTTGCTGAAGCTAGGAATTGACGCTTGTGTGATGGACGGACAGTCGTTTTTGACGTCCGGCAGCGCTCAATCCGGCGCTCGCTGACAGCCCACGAAAACACGGTCAAGTCGCTTGCCGTCGACGACGAGAACGGAATCTTGGTCTCGGCCTCCACCGATGGCGAAATCAAAGTAATGTCACCTTGGCTCCCATTCCCATTAGTACAACCTTCTGTCTCACTTCGCTTTGTCCATTCAATTACTCATGGCCTCAAACTTTC
>JADGKE010000016.1:0-21315 GCA_026954515.1 Cladochytrium tenue
GGCGGGAGTGCAGGTGAAAGAAACCGTTCCCATCCTCCCCAGTCAATCGGACGAGTGCGCGTCCTTTCGCCGCTTCTGCGGCCGCCTGCCACCCAAGCTGCCGCCGCCGCCGCCGCCAACACTCTCGTTGTCGGCATCGTCGTCAGAGCCGCAGCTCGACCCCCCGTCCCCGCCTTCGTCGTCCCCGGTGGCGTCGCCGTCGCTTGATTCCCCACCCGACGCGCGTGGTGAGTCCTCGGCCTCGCCGCCACTGCCGTCGCCGCGCCTCTGCAAGACCCGGTTGAGGTAGACCAGCGTGTGCACGCTCTCGGAGAACGGCGCCGCGCAGAACTGGCGCACGGCCATGAGAAGCTCGGCGTCGCTGCGGTGGGATGGCGCCGAACCGGCCGCGGTAGCTGGTGAACTTGAGGGTGCGGAAGAGTCTGTGTCTCGAGCCGATTTCGAGGGCTGCTCCGCGCATGTCTGCGATTGACTCACAGCGGCGGCGCTGGCTGGTCCAGCGCCGGGCTCCACCTGGCAGCCGTCACCTTCCATGGCAGACGGCGGTGACGACCCGGGCTCGAAAGCTGCGCGGCGCCTGGCAAAACCCTGAAGCCGGCGAACAAAGTAGAAATAGGAGCCGGCAGCAGGGCAGGAGGGGGACATCCGGTCGAGGCAAGTGGCGATGTCAGCCAGGTAGCGGGCGCATGCACTTGGTGTTAGGCGTGCGATGGGCGGTACGGCTTTTTCTCCAGATTTTTCACTGTAGACTCCGGCAGAGTCCGCCGCCGCATGCAGGACCTGTAGGAAGGGAGACACCAGGTGAAGAAGGAAGAGACTGAGGGCTCCATGCAGTAGTTGAAGAGCAACCGGAGCGGGGAGGTTTGAAATGGCAATATTTGCAGCGACCATCAGTCGGGCTCCGATGGCGATTCTCAAAGCAGAGGATAGGCATCGGATTGCTTCCTTGTGCAGCCTGCGGCGCCTGCCAAGCCCTTCATTTGTAACAGTGTTCCCTTTCTTTCCCTTCTCTTGTTGCCTTAGTGTATGATTCCGCTCGGAAGAGCTCTCGGCCACGGAGTCGACTGTCGAGGGTTTCTCATCCACAAAAAGGTCGCGCAACATGACCAAAAAGTCGAGAACGTCCGGGTGGGACATTGCGCAGACGAGGCCATGGTAATGGAAATGAAGAAGCACTGGCAAAGTCCAAGGCAACCCAGCCTCTTCCTTCTCATGGAACCATGTTGGGCGAAGGCGAAATCGATAGAATTCGGGAAGATGCTTCATGAGTTCGTGCATACGCCCGCATTCTGCGCTGGCCGCGTCGCGAGCCGCCCAGTTGGAGCTTCTCAGGGAAGAATCTACTTCGCGATCCGCGGGTAGCCACCTAGCCCCCAACTCTTGAAAGCGGGTGAAGAGAGGGAACATATAGCTCATCACGTTGGCGAAATTGTCCCGTGTGTCACGAGAGGACAAGTAGATACGCGCTAAGGATGCGGGCTCGACAAAACTGTTCCAGATTTTGTCGTTGCAAATAGGCCGAACAGAAGAGTAGTCCTGCTTAATATGCCGGCATTTTGAAGGGGATACGAAAAAGGCTATTGTATGTTAATTTGATTTCGCTGTGTGAGCTTAATCTTACGTCCGTCGACAACATAGCAGGTCATCCAAACTCGCCGAGCAACTTCAATATCGACCCAACCTGATGGATTCGCGTTTAAGTCAATCGGGGGGTCCCGGTAAAGATGAAGGTAAACAGCCTAGTTTTCAAACCGGGAAAATAGAAGAGTGTCAACGAAATTATAAAATGGGGCCCTCAGGATCTCACCATTCTGCCAGCCATTCCGTCATACAACCACGAGAGGGACTGGTTTCCGCAGGCTAGATTAGAAGATTAGTGCTAGGCGAAGATCCAACACAAAAGATAAAAAAAAATACCTGCACTGATTTGTGACAAAAGAAGTAGCCCCTGTATGTTGGAAACGCTGGGACGGTCGAAGGCATAGACCGCCAATGCTCGCGCTTTCTCATAGTACCATCGTCCTGCTCTCAGAGAGACAAATGAACCTTTCTGTGTCAAGCTTCCTGCTCCACAGACGCATGCACTAAGGAAATGATGCGCTTAAGAAGATGTACGCTAGATGAGCGAGAAAAAAAAAACATACCGGAGAAAGGCTGGCAGGTGGTGCATGCCGCTGAGATATGAGCGCCGATGGATAATGGAAAACGGGCCGCAGTGGTCGTCGAAATAGGCCTCAGCGAGCCTCCTCTCCTCGTCGAACGGCGCCGCCGGCCGCCGGAGCTCCTCTTCAACGGGCTCGTCCACATGGTCGCCAAACCCGAGCCCCATACCAAGGCGGCCCGAGGACACGGCCTCAAACACATTCAGGTGGCGCATCTCTGGGATGGGATCCCCCCCGAGGTCACTGTCTAGCCAGCCCCGACGAGAAGTCGAGATGGACTGCTGGATCGCCGTCGCGGTCACAAACCCGCCGCCGGCCCCCGCAGGAAGAGGTGGGGCGGCTCTGGCGGGGGTAGGGGCAGCGACGGCACGGCGGCCGGGCCCTTGCTGCCGCGCCCGAGCGATCTCGCGCTGGTTCCTCTGCGCGAGGGCCGTGTCTACGCGGGCCAGGAGGCCGAGAAACACGCAGCGCCGCGACGTGCGGCGGGCGCAGTTGCCGCAGATGGGGCGGACGCCATCGCACTTGACCTTTTTGGCCCGGCATGTTTCGCACGACCTGGACGGAGTGAATGGTGGGTTCAGGGAATTGGCGGTGGGTGGCGGGGAAAGGGGGATGGCAAGGTATGGTCCAAATCACAACCCGGGTACCCGGGTTGAGCTTACCACCGGCGAGGCATCCGCGCCGCAGATAGAGATGGTTGTCCTGTTGTTGAAGCAGGAACAGCATCAGGAGCAGAAGAAGTTGCTGAGACTGCCGAGGCCATGGAGGACACAGCCGTCGCGGCTGCCGACAATGACGACGACGAAGACGAAGAAGTCGCGGTGGAGCCGTGGAGCATGGAGGCGGTGGTGGCGGCTGGTCTGGTGGTGGTGGGCGCCACAAACATTGGTTTGTGCGGACTACCATACAGTCCTGTGTCACCTCCTGCGCTCCCAAAGTGTACATCTTGCACAGTGTAACTTTCATTCCACATGACAGAAGATCTCGTTGTTGCTTCCATTTTGCAGGAAAGATCTACTCCGGTTCACGACCGTCGCTGCTCTACAAACTTCTGAGCGGCGGTGGACAATGTGAGACAGTACTTTCGACGCCATCCCGAGGGCAAAGGTCTGGCTTGGAGGCGATATTTTGCGTTTTTGGCATCAGCGTGTGCAGCAACGTCCCAAACCCGGTTTTCTTCAGGATAGCATTTCTCGACACCGCCTTCGTCTCTTGTCACGCACACATCATGGGCGACGCACCCCCTCCGGACAACAAGGTGAGCCGGCCGTGCCGTCCGTCCGGCGTTGGTGGGGGAATCTGGGTGGGATGTACCAAACAGCTATGCAAATGGAATGGGATCAAGTTTACGTGTCGGGGGAGGTGTTGACGTGGAGGAGGGGCTGTTGTAGCCCCATGCTACTTGGTCTAGCGATAGAGAACGCTCTTTTTGCACGTGGCGCCTGTTTGCCTGCGTCAGTCCTAACGCACTGCTTTGCCCGTCCATGCCGTTGCACGCTCCTCCTTCCTTCCCTCAGTCCGAGGTCCAGCACATCAACCTCAAAGTGAAGGCTGCGGATGGAACAGAGATCGGTTGGTTACAGGCCTCCAAGTTTCTTAAACTCCCTTGCACCCCATTCTCCCATCTGTAATCTAAAATTGCCCCCCCCCTCTCAGCCTTCAAGATCAAGCGCACCACGCAGTTGCAGCGGCTGATGGACGCTTATTTGGCGAAGACTGGCGTCGTTGAGTATTCTGGGATACGGGCCTGGGCCTGGATTATGCGTTGCCCCCCCCCTCCCCGCAATCGTTCGGTGTCGTGGTATTTCCTCTGTCTCTGATGCCCCATTCTGCTCCCATCGGCTCTTTTCATCAGGGCGCCAACACGCATCGGTTCATGTTCGATGGCCAACGTCTCAATGGGAATGATACGCCGAACGATGTGAGATACATATTTAGGATTATTTTTGAAGGTTTTCTCACCCGGGGCAACAATCGCAGCTCGATATGGAAGATGGCGACGTAATTGAAACCGTGGTCGAGCAGCTTGGAGGCTGGGCGCCTGGAGACGAATAAGCCTGAGCCTGTTGCTGATAATGGATCCTCCTGCCCTTCCGCAGTCCGCGCTGGCTTGGAGGATGTGGGCGTTGTGCACTTGTTCTTGGAGGAGACACGCCTTTTGTCTGCTGCTTTTTGCTCTCTTTCCCCACTCCCCCATTCCATTTCTTCACGCTTGTGTTCATGGGCCTCCATGGTGAAACATAGGCCAAGAGTAACGTTGTTGGTAAAGAAAGAACGCGCAGACGGCATGCGGGATTCAGAAGTAGGTATGCATCGATCATGACTGGTTCGACTGATTTGATCAAATCGCCTCACTGCCTCCCTGCCCGGTGGGCGCAGTTGAGGTGGGTGAGGCACCTGGAGGGGAAGACTTGGTTCCTAAACGCACGGCAAACTCTTCAATAAGGTCGACCAAGACCGTCTCGACTGCACGCTGAGCCTGCTCCTCGTGCCACTGTTGCATTGCGATAGGTGGGACCGGGGCGCCGGAAGCAGTGGCCTCAGGCGGCAGAGCCTGCACGGCATTTGATATGCCGGTAACAATCTCCACGCCTTCACCCGAAAAGGCAGTCACGGCGTCGACTGGGGGTGTTCCGGCCGCGGCCGGAGAGCCGGACGCTGTCCACGCGTCAGGGCAAACAAGCAGAGCGAGGAACTGGCGTTTCTCAGAGGACCCAAGCATGTTCGACTCCACGACAGTTGCAAACGGCTGCACGACGATAAACACGGTCGCGTGGGCTGGGACTCCCGGAACCAGCGGGACGGCACTGTCCTCTGCGGCAGCCGGTGCATTTTCCTTGGCGAGTTTGTACAGGCGAGTGAGCGTGAGCTGCAATAAAAGAGGTGGGAGTGGGCAATAAAGCAACCGCATCAGTTCGAGCTCGTGCTGCACACCGCAAAGGCTTCAAAATGCAGTGCACTCGTTTTGCAGCGCTTTTCACGCACTTCGGCCGCGCGAATGGCTTCGTCCAAGCTTCCAGCCGTCTTGGGCGATGGGTCCATTACACTATTCACGGTCACGCGTCTGCAAAGCCGGCGACCCAGCCCGTCACCAGCACTCGCCAGCCACACGCTGTTGGCCGTCGACTGGACAAAGTCGTGCACCCGGTCTGCTGCGGCCTCGGCGCCGGCTGGCCCGTCGTCGTCGGCCACTACACGCTTCAGGGCCGCAGAGAGAATCTTGCCGACGCCAGCAATTCCTTCGGAGACGTCGCCCTCGGGTTCCTTCTGGGGGCTCGAATCCTCCGTCTTTTCGGTCTCGGCAGACTGGGTAGGGCCCGATCCTGCAATGTGTGGGCAGAGCCAGATGGTTGCCGAGTTCGCCAGGACGAGCGGCCGATTCCATGCACCCGAAGATGAGCGGTTGATAGGCGGAGCCAGTACGTCCGTGATCGAGTGCGTCAGTTTTGAAAAATCAGTAGCTTGGGAAAAGAGAAAACCCGCGGCCACACGGGAGCAAACCGTTAGTCGTTAAAAATGTCTTAAAAGGTTATGGGGATAGCAGGGCAAACTCACTCAATTTCCCGACAGTTTCATGACTGACTACGCCGGAGACCGACTTGGTGACATTGCTAGAAACCTCCGCAACAAGCCCCTTGACCTTATCGGAAGTAACGGCTTTGGTGGTCTCCTCAACCATAGCTTCAGCCATTTTGATCGACGTCGCTGTCGCAGCAGACACCGTGGCCTGCGCTGTGGTCCACAGGGAGCCCCAGGACCATGATCCTGGCGGCTCGGTCGCCGCCGCAGCTCCTGAAGTAGGGTCGATCTCATCCGACTGGGCCGCTGGGCCAGCGCCAAACCCACGCGGTGACGTTGGTGCAGCTGACGTGCGCCTTGCGCCAGGCTGTTGCAGATTCGAGGGAGGCGCGGCAGAAGTCTGGCTTGACTCGCTGGCGGCGTGTGCGAGCTCATCCAGAAACGACAGGACGTCCTCCTGGTTGGTGGCGACGGTCGAGGCCAAAGCTGCTGCGGCTGCAGAAGTGGCACCCGCGGCACCGTTGCTGCCACCGGAGGAGCCTGGCGGGGAGCCGGCTGCCGGCACAATAGTGTCTAGGTCTTCCAAAAACCTTTTTTGTTTCGTTTTCGACGATTGGTCAGAAGAACAGGAGAACGGCCAGGGCGCAGCGGCAAGAAGAGCAACCAGCGAATCCGAAATAAGAAATAAAAGAAGAGCGCAGGTGGAGTTGATCGGTATTAGAATGCCCTTCGGGGGTGGGAAGAGTGGAGCGACGCGAAAAGAAAACAGCTGGTGGATTGGGTTCGGGGTAAATAGAGTGCCAAATAATGCATTCGGAAGGGGGCGTAAAGCGCAACAACGGGTGCCTACTGAATCACATCCTGGCGAGCGGATGCTGCTGGCGTTCCTGCTGAGCCGAGCGGTGGGGTTGCCGCTGCTGCCATGACTGATTTGTGGGGCTAGTGGGCTCTGCCTGATAGAAACCAGACTGGAAGATAAAACACAATCGAACTTTCCCTTCTATTTTTCGACCCTTCCCTTCTACTTGTAAAAGCGCAGCATTACGGGTGTTTTTCTTGCTGTCTTCTCAATGGTGTCAGGTGTCACGCAGAGAAACCTTGTTCACAACTGCTAATTTTTGCACTGTACAAGATGTGGGTCAGGGAAGAATGGCTTGTCGAGGAAAGCAGAGCGCGTTTGGAATTGGTCGATGTTGATGGTTGTGGGGAACGATGGCATCCAGGTTCAGAAATGTCGGTTGCCCTTCATCAAAACTGCGGGAGCTTTCGCCACCGTGCCGCCCTCTGTCCAAAATATTGACAGAATTATTGCCATTTTTGGTTTAAGCTCCGCCAGATTACCTCCCAACAACAGTGACCAGCTCCGTCGATGTGAATTAACATTGCACTCTCCAGACGCTCCTCCCTATTGTAACAGTACACAACTCCTTTACCCAAACTTGTCGGCATGAGCAATTAAGGATCCTGGAGTTGCTAGTTCGTGGCCATTGCCATCCCCCGACGTGGTGAGCTTTATTAGACGGCCTGATGCGTTTTTGTTCTATTTGAAGGCAATAATAAGGGTTGAGCGAAACTAGGAGCGAGAGAGGAAGTTAAGAGAGCGAGCTTGTATGGTTTTAAATTTGAGGCACAAAGGTGAAGGTTCAAGTGGACCTTAATAGGTTCAAAATCAATAAAATAATGGCGAAATAGGAGGGAGGGGGTAGGGGAAGTCATTAGGATACGAAAAGAACTTGACAAAGCGATCAACGAAGCAACCAAATAGCTAAGATTCGGCGCCATATTCACCAATTGCAAGGATTATTTTGGACGGGACCAGCCGCAATCGGTTCATAGTAGTAGTTTTGTGGATAGTGCTGATGAAACTGCTGTGCTTGAGGAGCATACTGCTTCTCTGGCTGCTGCTGTAGCTGGTGCTGCTGTTGCTGCTGTAGGTGCGGGAACACAGAGATCATACTTTTCGCGTTCACTGTCACTCGTGGATCTGGCAGAGGACGTGCAACGTTCGTGCCATGTACCGGTGGGCAAGTCGGGGTCATCAAAAACATACCGCCCCGAGGAATATAGTCTTGGCGCAACACAGGAACTTGAGAGGCGAGAGTGTAATTTTGAATATAGGTGCTGTGGGCAGGAGTGACGTAGACAGGAGCTTGATGGCCTAACGACGCTTTGAGCTGAGCAGGTACCGGACGCTGAGATGGAGCGACTAGGTCTACTGCCATGGCGCTTGGCGAAGGAGCGTACGCGAGGGCTGGGTGGAAAGGGGAGCGTGCCAGCCCAGAGTCCGAGCGATTCGGCATTGAGAGAGACGGGAGAGATGAAAACAGCCTCGGGCCGCAAGGGTTGTCGATTGTGGCAATATGCTGCGATCCAAAAAAGAAGGACGAGGGAAGTGTTTCTTGAACTGCGGCTTGTGACCACTGATTGTCTCCGTTAAATGGTTGAGTTGGTGCTTGTTGTGTGTAGTCGTAATTTGCTTGAGGAGTAAAATTAATCATCGGGCTTCCTGATCTTCGGAGTGAAATTGGGCTAATATAGCTGCGGTTGTCAATGGGAAGTGACTTGGGGTGGGAGAACTTGGAATTGATCCGTCCTTGCCAATAGTGTTGCACGAATCGAAGCCACTGCAGATATTCAGACGCCTTTAGACGGACGCTGTGGTGAAGCTCCAGCAGGGCAAATCGCTTGAGATTTCGTCAGAGGGCATATAACAGAAAGTGGATGAACGAACCTCCATCTCATTTATTTCCGCGAGAGGAAACCCAGAAAGATCGCTCCATGTGCGATTTGAGAACGTGCTGCAAGGTTTGAGTAATAAGGTATTGAAACCAGCACCAACTCACTGGTCATCCAGAAATTTGTTTGAAAGTATAATGGACACGATTGCAAGTCTATTGAACACGTCCGGTCGAGACATGAACAAACTCTTGGTGCACAGCAGCCTGAAAAAACGCAGCGACGTTATGACTACTATCCTTGACTGGAAGTTTGATTTGAGTCAATGACGGTTCCAAAACTAGCCAGATTGAGTGACCATACCAGATTGGTGGCGGCGAAAATGGAATCAAGCCATGAGAGCAGTCGCCTTCCTCTCGCTTTATCTTCAACTGTGGGCAACAAAACGTCCACCCCACTGTGTTGTCGTAGCGTGTCGGCCATAAATACCACAGCGAACTCGGAAAATGCGGCGTGCTCATGTGGGAGCAAGCTGCCGTCAGCTTCAGTCGCGAGACACCTTATTGCCCACTCCTCCTCGATTGCATCCCCGTCGGCCCTAGGCACCATCCTGTCCAAGTACCCCTGTGAAGATGCCACAGGTGGAGCAGAATGTACACCGTTTATATTTCCAACCTGCCGTCCGCCGCCAGATCGCGGTACGCGTCCGCAAGGAGGTTGCACCTCACACCCGGCTGTCGTTCCCACCGCTTGTTGGCGTCCCTTGGACACCGGGATGCGGGACACCGCCCCCGATGAAGGTCGCTCCGCCTGCCTCTCTGACAGGCGCCGAGCCTCGGCGGCGGTCGCAACTGTGGGAGCCACAGCTGTTGCAACAGACACAACATCGTCTACGAACCCGCCGCCAGAGATCTCTCGCCGGTATTGCATGCGAGCCATCCTCCGGGTTGCTTTCGCGGCCCGGCCGCCAACTGCAGCAGCACCATCGTCAAGTTGCGACACTGGAGTCGAAGTTTCCGGAATGTAGGCCACTCCTCCGGTTGGAGCGGTGACGGCGGTGTTCCTCTGTGTCCTATTGAGGACCATGTAAGGAATCCCAGTGTGTCCAGGTTTAGCGGGTGCCGCGGAATGATGCCGGTGTGAGAACCTGTGTGGGGCCTGCGAGGATGGGGAGGGGCGAATTGTGGTATCGACATAGCTATGCAGCGGAAGGAAGCTGCCAGAGCATAATTCTGTCGGATTGACGATGTTCTGGTATTGCTGTTTCATCTTGGAAGGCAGGCCCTTCGGGAGGTCGCGAGAGTAGAGTCGGCCCTCGACAGGGCACAACCGCTGCCAGGTGCTTGTTGGTGTTCTCCGACCCCAGCAAACAGACCCGCCCGAAATTGTCTGGCAAGACGAGTCAACAAAAAGGACAAAATCTGCGTTTTGCCCGTGCGTTTTCTCTTGAACTTGTGAGAGATTTACTATATTTGTGCATAGCTTTTATCCTCTGCTTACAAGGAAAAGAAATTGTGCGGGGCAGAACACCGTAAACCTGGTATCGAAGGCTCAAAGGGAACGTCGGTCTCGGCTCGTCAACCCGGCGCAGTATTTGTTCGGTTCAGGGGTGGGTGTCCTGCCGGCGCAGCAGTGCCGCCTGGCACCCACAGCGACTTGATGTCCCGACCAGGCAGACTCCCGGACGCAAACGACGTCGAACCGCCCAGCACAGGCGGGTCCCGACCCATCAGGACGTCCCGCGCACCCTTGGACTGCGAGAAGGAGAAGCCGCGGTTCCGCAGCATCTCGCCCGTCCGCATCACCGTCAGCAGCCCGCCGCCTCCCGGACCTGCCGCCGCCGCCGCACCCCCGAGAGACTCGCGCGGCGTGCTGAGAGAATATGCAGACGCGACGGCCACCCAGCGTGAGAGGTCGTCACCTTGCTCAACGTCTCGCAAGTCGTCGGTATCACCGCCGTGTATCGACATCTCGGGCATGCTGAGCGCATGCTGGTAGCCAGCTTTGCGAGATGCACTTGACGATGATCTTGCCGTAGATACTTTCGCCTCCTCCGAGGCGCCCCATGCGCTGGTTTTGAACTTGGTCGGCGCTTCGCTGGGTCGAGCCTCCGGTTTCTTATAGACAATGTCTTTGTTGTCAACAAAATGGTCCTTGCTCTCTCGATTCTGGGAGTTGGGGTCCCCCCTTTCCAGCTCAGCGTTCATGGCGCTGACGGGTGGACGATAATCGCGACCTAGCTCGGCTTGAGCGAAAACATCGGAGGGACGGTAGAGAGGTTGCTTTGGAGAAGCACAGTCTACATTTGCACCGAAATCTGGATAGACTGTTCCTCTTCTTTCGAGAGCTTGCATTTCCTGAACCAGATCCACATCATTATGGAAAGCAAGGCGTCGGAAAGACGCAACCATAAGCCGAGGAAGGTGGCAGACGGCCACCTGAAGAATCAAAGTCAACCAGAATAATGGTAGCCTAAGCAGCCGGAATCCTACTCCAGGTAGCAATGACATCGGTAGAGCTGAATAGAGCAAGGTGTAGGTGAGTGGCGTTGCGAAAGTTGCTAAGAACACTGCCCCGCTAACGGCCTGCCATGACCGCAGGCTCTGTGCGACAAATATGTTGGCATTCAGAATGGTGCAGACGGCCAGCGCAGTCGAAAGCTCGCCCTTAGTAATGGGCGCCCCAGTCTGGTCTGCAGCCACTTCTCCAAGGCTGTAAATGACCAGAAGGAAGCTGACGAGAGACTGCACCACGGCTGCCGCAGCGTAGGAAACAAAGAGGCGAAATGAAAAGGATTGGTCTCCGCGCTGCCGTCCATACAGAGCAGGGTATCGAATGCAGGCGGTATGATTGATGTCCTGGTCGAAAATACCGATAACGGCCACAGGCAGAGCAGTGAAAACAACATTGTAGAGAATCCTACAGCATGGAGTCAATCAACAGAAAAGTACGGCAGCTTCGGGCCATTACATGTATGTCACGTCATAAATCATCTCGGAGGAGAAGCCGCAGTAGAACTGATACCAAAAAAGTACAAATCTGTCGGGTGGAATTGCATAAGTAGTTGCTAATAGTGAATTCGATCACGAGCTCAGATACTTACACCCAGATTATATTCTTAAAGAAAAAATTCAAGACCATTCCCGAAGTTCGACCAAGAGACCACCTGCCGTGCACTAACAGCAGACGAGAAAGAAACCGAAACTGGGCGACGGCATAGTCCGACGCCATCACCGCCTGTAGCCCCTCCTCTCCCGCGATACCGATCCCGATCTGGGCTGTTTGGATCATGCTCACGTCGTTTGCGCCGTCGCCGATAGCCAGACACACGACGCGCCGCTTGGTCTTAACCAGTTGCACGACCTGCGCCTTCTGGAGAGGACTGACCCGACAGCATATCACAGCAGCACACTGCGTGGCGAGTTCTAGAAATAGCGCCTGTCCTTCTACCTCCATGGCGTATTTCAACGCATGGCCGTCGATCACCAGCGCGTAGCGCTCCGATGCCTTGTCTCGGCTGCCGTTCGACTTCCGGCCGACGGATGATTTTCGTCTGAAGAAGCGCTCTAGAGCCTCCTCCATCTGCGCGACGGTGGCCTTGGCGGAGTCCGTAGCGCCGTTATCCGAGGCTTCGCGCACGAGGATCAAGATCATATCTTGGGCCAGCAGGCTGCACGAGTATCCGATGTTTATCGCCGTTTCAAGCTTGTCACCTGTGAGAACCCACACCTTAATGTCCGCCGACAGAAGTTTTTCGATACATTCCGGCACGCCATCCTGAAGTTTATCTTCGATCGCTGTGGATCCCAGTAGGAGCAAGTCCCTCTCAATTTCCGCTGCGACTGAATCCATCTGGCTGTCCCGATTGTCCAAAGATGTCGAGGCGCATTTGTACCTCGCTGCCCAGCGATGGTATCGGTCCTCTGGCAAGACAGCCATTGCAACGCATAAAGTACGTAGCCCTATTTGAAGGATAGCCAGTAAGGCAGAATTCATTTATAAATGGAACAAACTTACCGTCATCAGCGAATCTCTCGAGGTGCGCGGCTGTGACGCTCTTGAGTTCATCCTGGCCCGGTGCTAGAAGCTCGTACATCACGCTGTCGGCGCCTTTGCAGTATAGCACGATTTCTCCGGAGTCGTTCCTGACTATGACGCTCATGCGCTTCCGCGTCGAGTTGAACTCAAGCACATTCAACAACTCCGATTGCCTCACCGTTCCAAGAACGTCCACCACCACTGACGCCTCACCGCGCCCCAGGAACGACACCCCGACGTCCCGCGCCGCTTGCACCAGGGCTGCCTCGTCGGGACTCTGCGCCATGTACCTCACCGGTACGGTCCCCGGCTGAAGCCCGCCACCTGATACTAGAACCGAGTGGCATGTCGCTAGACACGCAAAGAACTCGACTGCCGCCGCATGTCTTGGAGATCCGGCGTCCTCGAAATCCCGCAGCAGCATGGCATCCGCAAAGGGCTGTAACGTTTCACGTGTCTCCACAGCCGGCAGCTGCGCGGACGGAGAAGACGTCGTCGACGGGTATTCTTGCAGGCGCTCAGGTTCATTTCTTCCTGAGAGCCGAGAGCTGGGGGGACCTTCTGGAAGTGAGAAGACACTGTCGCGATAGGTCCATGGGCCGAAGCTCCATTTCGTGTAAGAACTGAACCTTTCTTGCCCTGTGGGAAGTGGCGGCGGCGACATAGACCGCCTTAGAGAAGTGGGGTTCACGCTGGCGCCCAGTAGTGAACCTCTTGCGGCCACGGTTTTTCTTGCGATTCCCTCCAAGCTCGGGATTTTGGTATCGTAGTTAGCTAGTGGAGCTCGCTTGGCTTCTGAAGTGCGGGATGAAGCCGACGATGCGTCCACGAGCACGAGGCTTCTATCCGCGATGGGTGTTTGCAACGAGCTTTCTCCGTAGACGACACCGTTGATGGAGCATTTTCGAAACTGCATGATGTTGCGCGTGAGGGTACCCGTCTTATCGGAGAAGACGTATTCGACTTGACCAAGATCATCAGACAGGTTCCAATTCCGAGGGACACAGGGTTGGTCAATTTCGTCATAGTACATCTCCAAGTCGCAATAAATCAGGTAAGACTAGGCAGGGGGCGTTATAATTTATGAAAATAACATGTAAGGGCAAACCTGTATACTTTTTACAAGTTCTACTGTTATATACAAGGATATCGGTACAATGTTTTGGTATGCAAGAACACTCGCCCTGGATAGCAAGTCAGGCAACTATTCTGTTCTCGAATTTGACTGTACCAGAATGATGTAAACACGGTAAAAGCAATGGTTGAAGCGGAGCGCGCAGCTTGCGAAAAGGAGCTGTAAAGCCACAGCACCGGCGCTGATGAAGACATCTGCGAAAGCTCCCACAGGGGGCTTACGAGTGCATTGGCGAAACAAATGACGAACAATATGACGAGATTGATCACCCTATGAATATAGTTAGACTCGATTCGCAAATACGAAGAGTTTACACTTGTGGGTTCATTTTCGTATCAACTTCTGATTGCTTTGATGGCGTTCCTCCGGAGTTCAAAAAAATCTTTGTCTCAAGGCCGGTGTAGATCGCAAGTCCGATCACCCAATCCGTGTTTCGAAGTATGCAACCTCGCAGCAAAATGCCATTCGAATTCAGTGAGACTCGCAACTCCCGTGGAGGGTCATTTCCTGGTCGTACGGCGGTCATTAGAGAATTGTGCTCGCAACCTGCGCATCGGTAAGGGCTCACCTGTGTCCGAGTCGGCCGCTGTAAAAATAGCCACGCCAGTAAATGTGTACAGTGCAGGCCCGGGTGGTTCAGTTTCAACAGCAAATCGAATGCCCTTAGATTGCCCAGAATCAATGTGGATACGCTCTGAAGATTCGTGCGCGTCCTGTGCTGTTTTTGATTTGAAAAGTGGCGAAAGGTCGCTGCGCGAGAGAACACTTGTCTCCATCATCCCCTTTCGGATCTTCAGATTAGTTTCCCCATCAAGATTCTTAGTTTCGACGTAGCAGAGGCAGTCCGGCTCGGATGTCGAGAGGATAACCAAGTCGGCTGGAATCAAGTCGTTGCTCTGTACCAAAACGATATCCCCGACCTGCACAGCACCCCAAGTCGTCTCTGCCCACCGGGAATCCAAGCCTAGCACAACTCCAGATTTTGTCCCGGACTCCGACAAAGCGTTGACAGGCATTTTTGATGTTTCTGGTGCTTGGAAATGCTGAAGCGGATATTGAAGCTGAGGGCGAAAGAATACCGCATTGCAGTTCCACAATCGGGCTATCCGGGTAAATGAGCTGTTGACCCGATGGTCAGACTGGTGACGGCGAAGATCCTCCATCGCGTCCTTGGCAGCTGTTAGGCAGATAATGAACAGGAATGGCATCGCAGCCACAAATGGGTTGATAGTGGTGTAATCGGGAAAAAACTGAACTATCGCTACTGCCAGAAAGAATATGTTCGCCAACCGACTAAGGAGGTAAAGAAAAGACGAAGTATTAATGGTGGACTTGACTCTCACAACATACCGAAACTGCTCGAACAGATTTTTGGGTAGGAAGGTCAATACTGTGTACTTCGAGGTGCTAACAATATTTGATCGGAACTGCTGGATGCTCTTCATCTGTGCACCAAAATCGCCTTCGGGTGATGTAATAGATTGTTCTGGCGGCATACGTTGATGCCCAGCTTTAGCCTGACCATCCCAGCCCCAACGTTCCGCAAGCTTCCATAAAAACCCAAATGAAGTCAAAGAGCGATTGGCCGTGCTCACGCCCGCAGTTATCTCGTGAGGCAGCTGATCGAAATACTCCAGCATCTCATCGTCCGTGTAGTTTACAAAGACTGCCCGCCGTCTTCCATCATTTGCCGAGCGCTCACCCATGATAAAAATTGTCAGGGCTCGGGAGCCACAAAAAGTATCTTGAGAAAGTGCGATTTGGGTCCAGGCAATGTGGAACAGGGAATAATAGGGACGAGTTTGGTTAAAAGAGTTTGCGACGGAGAGATAGGAGGGATCGGGGAATGAGACAAAGGACAAGGCTGCGGTGGAAAGCAATGGGATGAGTGGGGAAGTGTGTGAAAGGAAAAAAGAAAGCGGGAAAACGACAACAGGAACTACAACGCTTCAGGGTGCGCCAATATTCCCTCAATACTTTGCCCAGGGAGCGGCAAACCAGGACAAAATAAAAGCACAACGATTGCAGGCTGCTGTAGAAGTATCCAACCCTAAAGGATTGCACAAGGCTTCTTTTTGGTGGTCGACTTCTTTTCCTTTCATTCCCAAATCAGTACCACGAGATTTAAAGAGAGCATAGAACCTTTTCGGGCATATTCCTGTTCACTTGCTTCACCAAGTCGTAGAAAACTTCGTCGACGTTGATTTTCTTCCGGGCGCTAGTCTCCAGGAAGGTTGTATGTCCCCATTTGGAAGCCAGGGAAGTGCCTTGCTCTTTGCTGACCACTCGTTCGTCTTCCAAATCACATTTGTTTCCGACTAACACCAATGGGACCTTGAACCATGGGTTAGGTTCACATAGCCAACGTTTCGAACCTTGTCAGTATCTTTAACTCGCAAGATTTGCTCCCTCAGGTCAACGAGGTCACTAAATGTCGCTTGAGAAGTGATGCTGTATACGAGGACAAATCCTTGTCCGTTTTTCATATAAAGATCGCGCATGGCAGTAAATTGTTCTAAGTGTAATTGAGCGTTCAATATTTACAGACTTCTGACGCACCCGTTCCAGCTGTATCGAGAATTTCAAGCATGCACTGCATTCCATCAACCTCAACCTGCTTTCGGTACGAATCTTCGATGGTTGGGTCATATTTTTCCACGAATATTGATTGAACGAATTGGACGGTCTGCGATGGGAGACTGTAAATCCGGCAAAAATGGAAACCTCAGTACGTACCAATGCGGACTTGCCGACACCTCCAGATCCAAGAACGACAAGCTTATAGTCTCTCATATTTACTGGAACTCGAACTGTCAGCAGGAAGTCGGTGCGAAAGAGTAAGATGAAGTGCAGCAGATTGCAAGCAAGAAACCCATACCTCAATCAGACGCGATCCGTCCAAGGCAATTATACTGACGCCAATATTGTAAAATTCAAAGCGTAGGGGTAGAACTCCACAGCAAATCGAGTGTTGCTCGATGACAAAAGGAGGTCGCAACACACTTTACAAACTCGCCTACCCGTTTGAAGGTTGAGACCGCGACTTGTTAGATCTCAAGGTAAGTTAAATCAACTGCGCACCACGCCACTGCACAGCCGCTCGGAGTGGGCTGTCGGGTGAGATTGGTGGCCGGATCGACTGCTGGGAAGCAAAGGGTGATGGTTGAAGGGTGAGGGATACAGAAGAGTCAGGTTTAATAGGGAGAGGGGAGCACAGGAAATCAGAGAACTGATTGTATGACAGAGACTGCAGTTGCTGGTATGGAGGGTGGCGGATTGGAGGTGTAAGAATCAAACGCCGGGTGGTGGCGGCACCTTAAGGCGCCTAAGCAGATGCGGGTTGCAGGTCGCGGGCGATGGATCGACCGCGTCGTCTTGCGTGAATGGGAGATAAGGGTACCAGCGAACGGATCAAGGCAGGCAGACAGACAAGGTGAGGTAATCAATGTAACTTGGGAAAGAGACAGGGTCATTGGCTACGTGAGCCGTTGCTCTGTCTACCGCCCACCCCCTCGATTGGCCACGTGCTTGTCAACGGGCTCTGGAAGCATGGAAGCAGTTGCTTGATGGTTCAAGGCAAAGCCTTGACAACAAAGCTGGAGGAGGAGGAGGGAGGGAAGACTGATTTTCTTATCGTTATGGTTGCAAGGCTTGAGTGCGTGAAGGTGGTGGTAGTGCAAATGCGGTTTTGTGGGTCAGTGGATCTGTGTTTTTTTCGTGTCTCCCCAAGAAAATTCAGAGGTGCAAGGAAATATTCACACAACCAAACAACTACTCGAAGCACATCGATTGTTTGTTATATATAAACAGCATCCGAAGCTCCAGTGGTTTTCAAGCGCCTAAAGTGCAAGTCCGCCTCGTGAAGCCACACCTTCCTTAATCATGGTTGGCGGATTTATTGCCCTGCATCACTCGCAATTAGCGCACTTGCCGTTTAAGTACTCCACCCATCATCAGCGCTGGCCCTAAGGCCCCTCCTTCGTGCCGGGTGAAGTTACCCCGCACCAGTTTAAATAGATCATCAATGGTAAATAGTAGATTTGAAAAAGGACGGCGTGTTTGCCCCGTGTTGTTTGGTGATACAGCCTGTGCTGCGGCCAGCCTGGTGTTATCTCGGTGTGCTTCGAAAAAGATCAGTTCCGGAAGGCCTCCAACCGTGCCTTCCATCTGCAAATTACGCAGCACCACAGGATCGACACAGATCGGCCGACTGGGCTGTGGTTGGCCAAGAATAGACAGACTGGGTCGGCCAGACGCCTCGAACTTCGCCGTCTCCGACAGAGCTCCATTACCCTGCGGCATGCATGCATCCGCCAGACCAGATACAGACTGGCTTCTTTCACCGCCAGCCCATCCAGACAGCGCGTGTCGGAATCTCTTGCCCTCGCCCCCCCCCCGCCCTCATCCTCAGCAACCTTGCCGCCATCACAGCCGCCGACGCCGCCCCCGCCACCCGTACGCGTGTGCTGCTGCGGCTACACCAAACACTCAGACGACCCCAGCTGCGTTCCCTCGCCTCAATTACTTTTGACTGAAGCTCCGCGCCACCTGCTAACCAGGTAAGCCTGAATGAGCCGAACCGTATCCTTTGTGTCAGCCACGGCACCAAAAGGCCACATTGCTTCCGGCTAACCCGTCATCTTCGGTACCCGTCATCTTCGGTTCCCGCCGTATCCATCCACCCTGTACGAAGGGTCCGACAGACATCTGGTTTTGAACGTTGGTATTTCTCTAATCGAGCTCTGGTCGCCCCGACTCGTTTGCTTAGTGAGGTGACTTGCCCACGATTTCAAAGCTGGGTGGCTCAGTGAACATCGCCACCCGACGTGCTGGCTCTCTGCAACGTGCACCTGCCGCCTTCTGTGATCGGATTCCTCTCTTAGACTCCATCTTGATTCGTTCCCAGCTTTTTTGCGTTCAACTCTTCCCTGCATTCGTCGTATTGGACTGCTTCACGCGGCACAGAGCATCTATTTGAGCTCAGTTCGCCCCTCCCTCCGGCTCCTTCAACCTCGAGAGCCGCTTCTTCGGGAGGGGTCGAATTTGCCAAAACAGCCGTTCTATTGCTGTCATTGACTCCCCCAGATTCAGCCTATTTAGAAGATGCCATCACAAGGAGCCAGCTCCCCTGTCCGCCCTGCCATTTACTCTAGCGTGAACGTCTTCGAGCAAGTATGTCGAGGCGTCCCCGTTATGAGACGTGCAAAGGATGCGTACATCAACGCCACTCAGATACTCCGCGCTGCTGGTCTCCCGAAAACCCAGCGGACGAAAATTCTGGAGCGCGACGTGTGCACAGGCATGCACGAAAAAGTGCAGGGTGGCTACCACATGTTCCAAGGCACCTGGATCCCATTGAATTCGGCTGTTATTCTCTCTCGAGACCACGGCCTCGAGGCTGCGCTTTCGCCCCTGTTTAAGTTTGAACCGCCCGAATCCACTGCGGCGATATTCGCAGATATTCTTGCCGAAAGGAAAGCAGCCAAGGTTGGGGGCGGTCTAGCCGGCCCCTCGACGAACATCGTTTCTGCAGAGCCTCGGCTTAGCTCACCTACTCGCACATCCTTCGAGTCTACTTCAAGTTCCGATCCTGCCGACGAAGACCGAGAGGAAAAGGATGATGATGATGCTGCCGATGAGGACTATGCACCGCGAAAACCACGACCGGGAGCCGCAAGTGCACCACATCGTTCGCTCGCTGATGTAAGCCATGGGGCAGAGGTTTCTCGAAATTCGGATCGTTTCGATCGCCAGAGCCACAGGGCCGTCCGAGTGTCGCCTGGAAGTTCGACTCTTAATGACACCGTAATTTCAAGACCCCGAGTTGGTCGGCCACCTGGGCGACCTTCCGGGCGACCTCCTGGGCGGCCTTCGAGTAATTCTCCCGCGGGTCGCCCTCCAGGACGACCACCCGGTCGACCCGGGCGCCCTCGAGGTCGCCCGCCTGGCAGATCGCCTGGACGGCCCCCTAAGCATTATTTACCTGCTGGGCGAATGACATCATCCTCTCCCGCTCCATCCCATCGCTCGCAGCCCAAGGAGGACCGACTACCGTCGCCACTGGCTCAAGTCGGAAGAACCACTTTGAGCACGCCGACGATGTCAGCGGATAAGAATAAATATCCTTCTTCTGCACCAACACCGTCGCATGACCCTCAAGCTCTCATGGAGCAAGATACCGTTGAGCTCATGGACCCATACCGTGTCCTCGATCCTTTGGCTAATTCAGATGATGATCAACCTCCTTACGGTTTGCGAGCTTCGTCATCACGCACCAATCATGAATACTCCGTTGTACCAGTCTCCCAGCACGCCCGTTTGAGTGTTGGGCCTGCACGCCGTGCTCGCGGTCGCGGTCTGCACCCTCGTGGCTATTCCGGTCGCTTAGGTCGCTTCGCCCCCAGTCGCCGCTCTCAGCCACCAAACCTTATTCCACAATCGACTGCCGATGACTCGACGAGCTGCAGTGATTTCGCTCTTGAGGACTCAAACGAGGACGACACCTTTGAGTTTGCCGACAACAGTTCGGTTCCGCAACTTGGAAAAATATACGGCCATCATCTTGTTCCAGCATACAAAGTTGCTCAAGAAAAGTCTTTCGCCTCAGTTGCTGACATGGGGAAGTCATTTGTATGGCGCGCTCACCAATATCACCCCTATCGTCTGGGTCGGAATCTATCTGTCATACCAGTCAACAACTCCGTCGCCGTTAGCAACTTCAACAACTCTGGAATGACCCATATTGACAGTGGTGCCTCCGGTGTCATACGAAAGCCCGCAGCTCATGGTCGCTGTGCCGGCTGTGATGCTCTTACTGTACCGAAATGGAGACGCGACGCCTCGGGCAGACGGACTTTATGCGATGCTTGCGGCCTGAAGTGGTGTTTTGGACTTGCTGGTCCGTGGGACACGGATAACGCCGCAAAAATAGGCGATTTTTCGGACTCGGTCAGGGCTACAAATGATGATAGGAGCTCCAAGGAGGAGGCTCAAGTCAGCCCATTCAACACCACCAAGAACCCCTCTGTGCCGTTTTTGTCATCCGTTTCAACACCAGCACTGACAGCAAAATCACTTGTCTCGCAACAAGGGCTCGTGGAGGCCACCGACGGCGACGAGCAGCAGCAGTTGCAGCGCCTTCTGGACGAGGCTCGCCGCGAGGACACCGCCACCGACCGTGCGTTCCGACGGGCCGTCGTGCGCGCACGCCGGGCTCGGACCGCCTCCGCCTCCTCAACTACCGACTCCATCGTCTCGAGCGCCTCGACTGCTTCCTCCGGCACACTGTCGGCCGCATCCGAGTCGGCTGTCTCCTCTGCCACAGCCGCCGCAGCCACCGCCGCCGCCGCGGCCACCATGGCGTCCATGCTCACCACGTGTCGAACTGATGGTACATTGTCGTCCTTCTCGACGTCCAAGATGCCAGCGGGTACTATCGCTGCAGCTGCAGCTCCCACTGCGCCGCCCCCGTCACCACTGCCGCCGATACCCGCGATGCATCCTCGAGTGGGTTCGCGTGATAATGCCCCCAGTCAGGACGCCGCCCCCACCTGGTCTGAGGATGAGGACTGGACCCGCCATTCGGTGCTGAGTTTCATTAATGCGGTGCGCGGTCGCCAGTGAAACATTGCCGCGTGAGAGCCCCAACTCTGGATTTGTCAAGCTAGAGCACCACCACCATCACCACAACCACCATAATGCTTTTTTCAACTTCCACCCCGACGTCGACGATTCGAACCCCGGCGGGGGGGAAGGGTTGGGCGGGGGGCGGGGGGGGGGGGGGGG
>JADGKE010000017.1:0-20834 GCA_026954515.1 Cladochytrium tenue
CGCTTGAGGCGGTCGTTCGAGATGTCAACTTTAAGCTTTCCACAGTTCGAGCACACGCATTCAAGGACTTTTTTGACTTTTCTAATGAACCCTGGGTGGTAGACTGCTTTTGCTAATTCAATATGCCCAAAATGGCCAGGACAGTCGGTCATGTTTTCACCGCATGTTTGACATTTGAAGTTGCGGTCGACAGTCCCCATGCGTGCATCCAGGAGACCGCCAGGCTTCACACGATCATTTTCGCGATGCTCTGGATACTCAATCTTCGCAACTGACATTGCTCGCTGCCCCGATTGCGCAAGTCAAAACAGATTCGACGAGATTTGCTTCTCACCGTTTCTTCCGGGGATAAAATCCCAAATTGAATCGACTTAACCTTTCTCATCGGTGCCATGGAAGGCGGGAACCCGTGGACCGATATAGGCTGCACCATCTTGATCGCGATAGCGCAAGACTAAAACAAGATTTCAATACGCTTGCAACACTATGCCAGTAGGCATCATGTAAATTACTAGAGTTGATACCAAGGACCTCGGCTGTTCTTCTGAAGAATATCAAGCCCAGCCTAGACGGCGGAGATAGAGCAATGGTGGGTTTGAGGATCATAGAGAAAGCACATGGGATAAACGTTTGAGCAATCGAGATATGAAGGGGAGTGGGCACAAGAGTATGGGGGTATCAAAAAGAGACAGAGCTATTGAAATAGGGTGAGGTAGAGAGGGGGAGAGTGTGTGGGTGTATGTGCTGTTTTTTGGGTTATGTGGGTGTTCGGTGGTTGGTACAAAATGAAATTACTGACGTGACAAGTTAGCCAGTCAGCGTCGCCCCCAGAAGCCCAAGCCGGTGTCGACGGTGGCGGCGACGACGACCGAGAGTGGTTTCTTCGGGGAAAAAAAGAAACCCTGTTGTCGTGGGGAGGTGGCCGGCTTTTATATTCCTGAGAGTCGGTCACACTTGTCAAAATCGACAACGCCATTTTTGGGTCAGCCTCAAATGGACAACGCGGCAAAGCAGGGAGGGCAGCCTCCGCCACCTCACCGTCAACGGCCTCTTCTGGGTGGCAATCGTCCGTCGTCGCCGGTCCACCTCCCGCTCTCTGGCATCATGGCCGCCCCTGCAGCCGCCGCTCCTACTCCGCACCTGACTGCGATTTCTGGCGGCAGCGCCGCCTCTGGTGCCGTCTTGGGCGGCGTGGCCCGCCAGTCCCGGCGCCAGCGCCAGCGCCGCCTCCAGCGCGCACGTGCCCAAGGGTTAACCGGCTATCTCCCGTCCAGCTCTGCCAATGTGGTCTCTAGGATCCCGTTTCGCGGCGGTGACAGAAGTGTGTACGCCTTTCTGAAATGGCTGTTTCTTCGGAACGATGCGGACTTCTTTTTCCTATCTGTTGTTCTCATTGTCGGCCTTTCCACCTTCTTTGCCATCTATTGGTGCGTCACGTCACATTGGCGCTGCATAATAGCATTTTTAACCATATGTGCAGCCTTCCATATTTGATTGAGAAGTCTACAATCGCGCTGGCTCCCTTGTTTGCCGTCGTGGTTTATTTTACTTTGTTGACCTTATTCAAAACGAGTTTCATGGATCCTGGCTTCATACCAATGAATTCACAAGTCATCCCTTCAAGCTCTTTCGAGCCCCTTGACGACGCGGCCACAATAGTATTTGCATTAATTATTATCCATCATCATTATTGAATCTTAAATAGGGTGCTAATGATACTTTTCTTCCGGAGGCATCTTCAGCTACCGAATATTCCCAGAACTTCGTTGAAGCACGACCAACTTCGCCGTCTCCTGCACCGACGACACATTTTATTCACTCCACGGTGGGCTTCCGTAATGTTGATGCGAACACTCCCAACGCCAGCGAGAACGCAGTTGCGAGTTTGGCAACGAGGGCGATATCGCCTGCGGCAACCAGCTCCGCTATTCCACTCATAAAACCTCGTGTTCCACGAGCATCAGATAGTGAGCTTGCGTCGGACCTTAATAACCCCTGGAATGTGGCTGATGAGGATGACCAGGCCGCCATTCCTTCAAGACAGCCTGATCCTTCTCTGCCAACTGGATATCCGTTTCTTTCCTTTGAGTCGCAAGCTGTCAGCAATCCCTCTTCGACTGCGCCTGCCGCGTCAGTACCCCACTCTAGCGCAATCCTGCTCTCTCCACGCACCATATACATTGGGAACTCAGAAGTGAAGGTGAAATACTGCACAACATGCCTTCTGTGGAGGCCACCCAGGACATCGCATTGCAACATCTGCGACCGATGTATCGATGCTCACGATCATCACTGCCAGTGGACTGGAAACTGCGTCGGTCGCCGCAACTATCGGTTCTTTTTTGCTTTCCTGGCGAGCTGTACCATCTTGGACGCATTCGTACTTATTGGCGCTGCTGTTACGCTCGCACTCCGTGTTGTGGATCGACAACACAGTGGCCGTCCGGATTCTGTCTTCGATGCGCTTTCTGAAGATCCGGCCATTGTTGTTCTATTTATTCTTCCGGCGCCGTTGCTCCTTGGCCTCGGAAGTCTCTTTTTCTACCACGTTTGGCAAGCCTCGCAGAATGTCACCACCCACGAAGAGGTGGGTCCTCTCATACTTTAATTGAAGGACCTAATATTCGTCCATAAGATCAAAAATCGACGTTACTTTGACGACGTTTCACGGCATCCATTTCATAGAGGAACCATATGCGCCAACTTTTCCTGGGTGCTATGCCATCCGATTGAACCGAGGTAATTATATGAATTGAAAGCTGCCGTTGTCTTACATGGTCGTAACTTAATTATTTAGCTATGAAAACAGACAATACCCTTCGGCTGTGTAAACGTCAAGTCGCCACGTTGTGATACCAGCATCTTTTTGGTACGGATGTAATCACGATCTTTTTGTCATGTGATTTGTTTCTTTTCGGCGGAGTTCGCCTGCATGGGACAAGTCAAATTTGGAAGCCGTGACCCAATGGAGGCATCCACCACCTCCCGCGTAGAGCACACTGGCGCCAACAATAAAAAGACTTCGATTAAGCAAAAAAATGCATTGACATTATCGCAGCGGATAGTATCTGCCTCTTTCGGAGCAGCTATTGTGTCTCTTCTCGGTTTGTCTGGCTTTTTTGCATCTCAATGCTTGCAGAATGTGGCTGACTTTTGCCGAAGTAACCCCCTTCGATGTTGTGAAGACAAGAATGCAAGCTGGGTTGACAGCTGCGCCAGTACGGCATATGACCTTTCGGAAGTATAAAAATCTCGGGGTCTCAGTGCCACCTTCTTCTGGTTCTACGATCAACCGGCCATCGCATGCGCGCGTCTTGAATGCTGCAGTAATCGATCGATGCTGCCGAGAGGTCGAGGCACTTCGAGGTGTTGTCACCGGCACAGCGAGCCCTACGTCGTTTCCAAATCCTTGGACATGCCGCTTACATCCCGGAAGGTATATGGTCGTTCCGGGTGCGTGTCCTTATGAATTTGTCGATGGCGTCAGGAGACCGGTCGCCGCTACTACGCCCGTCACGTACACAGGAACAATGGTGCGCAACACAAGGGCGTCTTTTGGAGAGATTGTTGTCTCTCATTTACGTTTTGCCTGAATATGCTTCGTTCTAGGACGGGCTTCGCAGTATCCTGCGGAATGAAGGAGTATCAGGCCTTTGGCGCGGCCTGACACCGACCCTGTGCGTCATGGCGCTTCCTTCGTCGGCTTCGGGCGTACTCATTCTTTGTTCTGTTTTTTAGAGCCATGCAGATCCCAGCCACCGTAATGTATTACATCGGCTACGAAGTCCTGCGAGACGAATTTCAACGCTACCTTCCCGCCGACTACGGATCGGTGTTCTCTCCCTTGCTCGCTGGTTCGACAGCGCGAGGTATTGTCCTTTGTCTGATATTGAATTAACTTTTCAAACAGCTGTCGCGGCAACCGTGATATCCCCCATTGAGTTTATCAAGACCCGGATGCAGTCTAGCTCTTCAGAACGAAGCTTTACTCGCGTGTCGAGTCAAATAATATCCATGGTACGGTCATCTGGTCCGTCCTCACTCTGGCGGGGAATCGGACCTACCCTGTGGCGAGATATTCCGTTTTCTGGTACAGTTTCGATCGAATGCTTTTGCTGTTTACTAAATTCCCAACAAGGCATATATTGGTTTGGTTATGAGCATATCAAACGCGCACTCTCATCAGGTGGACTACCCGCAGAAGGATTTATACCTTCGTTTATCGCTGGTGCAACAGCCGGAACGGTTAGTTTTAACAGCCTTTACTTTGCCTGATACATGTCTTGCGCAGGTTGCTGCAGTTCTTACAACCCCTTTTGATGTTGCAAAGACTCTTCAGCAAACTATTCACCACGATGAGCCAGGTCATCCAACTAGAAGTCACATTTTGTCATGACAACTGATTGCTTGTAATAGGTTCAGCTGCCACGCCACCAAGGCATCGATTAAGCATGATTCGGGTGTTTCATTCAATTGTAGTTAGCGAAGGCTGGCGCGGCTTGTTCAGGGGTCTCTCGCCCCGCGTGGCGAAGATTGCACCGTCCTGCGCTATCATGATATCAAGTGAGTTATTGTGGCTGGATTTGTTCCGAGGCACCTTCCATTGCTATATCCCCTGCCTTTCTCGCTCGTCAGAAACTTACTCGCCATCCTTGCACGTCCAGGCTACGAGGTTGGAAAGCGGTATTTCGAGTCGAGAACAGCGATATAGATGTTTATCGTGGAAGCCGTAAGGCTCACCGGCACGCCCACTCTTCCTCTCCTTGCCTTCTTTATTCCTGTCTCCCACTGCCCCGCTACTGCTCCTTTCCTCTGTGCTCAGGCGGGTTTATTTCATTTTGCACACTCCAAGCAAAAGACCGTCCTTGTCAGATCGAGGTTGGAGAATCTTCGGACATGATGGCTGCGAGCCCCTTGGAGCTGAAGTGGATCCCCCCTCCATACAGCGATGTTTACAAAGAAACTACCCAATGGCCCAGTCGTGCTACCGAATGCAATATACATGAAATTGAAGTTTTTCTTACGAAGGCATGCTTCGGCCCATGTTTCCTTATCTGACCCACTGCCAGGCCGCGAAGGTCATAATTGCAAAATACGCGGAGCATCCAGAGCTTATGCCAGCACCCAACAACTCTGCGCTCAGAGGACCTGTAACACTTTCCGAGAAAGCAAGATTTCGATCATTGCCCTATGGGTACAAACTGGTATGCAGTGCTGACTTATGAATGATCTCTAAGTCGCTGCAGGTCTTAATCCCACGACACAACGCCGCCACCGGAGTTTCCGACAAATATATAATCGGCCACCCAAGGTAGCGATAGATTTTGGCCCAAACTAACATCAATGTAGCGGAGGACGATATCGTAGCGTTGTCGAGTTTTTACCGCATCTTACGTGGCTGGCATCAGACCCCCTTCGTGATCGTCAGAATTGCCCGTGTGTTCCGTGCCGGAAAGACCCATCACAAAGAGCAGTATTTCGCGATATGAATGGCCAATTGATATCACCTTCGGAAATCTCCAGCAGACGACGTCCTGCCTCGAGTATGACAACGCAGCCTCTGGACCAGCCCGCACATGGTTCTTCTGGAAAGAGGGTCTCGAGCACCGAATTTCCTGTCAGAAACACAGTCCCATATCCCCAAAGCAGACCGATACACGAATTCTCCGGGGCTGCAAGCTCAAGTAGTAAACCTGCTTCCCAGGAACCTAGGGCGAGGGTCAATGTTCATCCAGCAACGTACTCCAGGTCCGGGCTGAATGTTCCAGAAGACTTTCTACGGCCATTGGGGAAGCCGCCATCTTTTAAAAAGTCGAACGATCAGAACAAGAAAGGAAAACCACCAGAAGTGCCTCGGAGCGAGTCGCCGACCGCCCCATCGAGACCTGCAGTCACACATGGGGGACGTTCAGATTTCGAACCAAGGCATCCATTCCATATATCGTCTCACTCAGCAAGTACAGCGTTTGAATCTTACGTTGAACCAATCCATTCGAGGGATGAGGGGAAAACCCACAAGACTGACATTCGGCCAAATTCGGCCTCCTCGGGATTGCGAAAGCCGAGTGTTTTAGGTTTTGATGAGATTCGTCAGTTGGCCAAAAGTTCAGCGGCAGCCACTCACGTTCCCTCCACGTCGAATACATCGTCAAAAATCAACAATAGTACTGATTTTGATGGTACAGTGCGGCATGACAGCATCCCGACTCCTATAAAGCGACCAAAGCTCAATGAAGATTGGCGCGGCAAAAAGCGAGTTCGGCGACGAATCGAGTCAGGTAATTTATAACTTGTAATGGCGGCTGGTTGATCTTTTTAGATGACGAGTCAGATTATTCATATACTAGTAGCGACGCTCATCGCGATGACGAGGGGCTGTATGAAAAATCCGGGCGTTATGAAGAAGACAAAAGCATGTCAAGTGAAGATTCATACTCAGGAATTGTAGTTGAAATTCCAATTGGGTCTGACACAGATGAAGTTGAATCTGTTGAGATCATTGAAAGGTTTGCGCTTTACATAAACGTTGTACTTTTACTAAGTGGCTTGAACCAGTGTGGATAAAACTACCGTTCAAAAGTTCGTAGGATTCTCTTGAACTTGGCTTACACTTTTTGATTCCCATAGATCTTCAAATGCTGGTGGTAGCGGGCCTTCTACTGAGCGTAATATGCAAATAGATGTTGACAATTTTGATATCGACTCTCTCCTGCGGCCGAATTCAGTACGGAAATCTGTCGATGACGACTTTTCGCACCGAGGCTCAGCATCCGGTTTTAAAAAGCCTTCTGATTCAGTTCACCCTCCAGTAATCAAACCTTCGACTATTAAGACGTCAAACAAAAGTGTGGCGTTCGAAAAACTAGCCGATCCTATCAATTTGTTCTCAGACTACACAAAACCCAGGCGGCCAGAAGATCGTTCTCAGAAGAAGAAACAAAAAACTATCTATGTCGATGATAACTCCCATCAAATACTACGGCCATTTCAAGAAAGCAGCCACCCCACAGTTGCGACACCAAACCTACCAAAACCAATTGTTCCTGAGAAATCGGCCAAGCCAGCGGAAGCCAGGGCCTTGGATCCACTATTTCGGGTGGGAGACATTGTTTGGGTCATGGTAGACCTGGATTGCTCAGATGATCAAATCGATGTCGGGTCTTTGAGTGAAAATATAAGCTTCATTCTCGACAGGGAGTATCGACAAATTGGTCGCAATTCGTCGAACGAGAAAGAAGTCTTCAACCTCGACCGGCTAAATTTTAACGACCATCCTTATCCGCACCTGGGAGCCAGAGAAGAACGGCTTCTAGTTCATCTTGACCTTATGGGCCAAGGCGGGTGGGTCCCATGGCCCTGTATTATTCGGCAGGTTCACCGTGGTCCACCCTTCCGGCAAAAAATCGCCACCGAGGGTCACGTTCAAGTTGGACTCAGACAAACTCGGCATGATTCTCTGGGCAACACTGTCATTGCCTCTGCATACACAGAAGACCTCGATCAGACCGAGTTCGACCACACCAGAGGACATTCGTGTATATTTCCCATTGCCTATACTTGTGAACTTTTGGCACTATCCAACGACACAAGATCAGCACTGATCATCCCAGAGTTTCATTTACGGCCTTTCACCGCAATAGAATTTCCAGAACACATTTGCCCCATTTTGGAAGATGTCAGAAAGCTGTCCTTGGAAGACCAGGGATTAGCCTCGCGTATGCCCGTTGTTATTCAGTATGCGCGGGCGCTAGCTTCTGCGAGGAGGCGCACGGCAATGGCTGTCAGGGTTGGAGGAACATACGATGTTTTGGATGCATACCAGGGAAGAGACAGTGTCGAAGCGAAGGCGTCCGGGACTGTGTCATATTGGAGCCACACCTTCTTTCAGTGGGGTGCTGAGCGGATCGAGCTTGGTGACTACGTTCGCGTCGTCAGAACGGCGACGCAGGCGCCCAAGCGCCGCGTTCTTGACCCATTGGACGACGTCACGTACCTCTTGCCGCACGACGAGGAGATTATCCAGCTCGTCGGAATCGAGTGGAACCCAGCGGATGCGGAATCCATGGGATATTCCGATATTGTCCTTGTCGGGATCCCATGCGCAGCGGTGAACCTTGACTTGCACCCGGAGCTGTGCGCGCCCGTCTGGCTTCGAACTCTCCGACGGCTCACGGGCCAGGCCGTTCTTGTCGGCGCGGAACCAGTCGTTGGTGGCCGTTCGAGTGTCGGATCGTCGGCGGACCCGTCCGGCGGCGCGCTCACGATCCGTGTTCCAGCCGCCACCGGGTTGCGAGGCAAGTTCTACGGGCTGTGGCCTGGAACCTACAATCCGGCGCGTTTGCCCGTGCTTCCCAAAGGCTCGGCTCTGTTCGCCGACGTCGCGGGTGCCTCGGGGGCCAGCGGCAAGGACGCATTTCTCGACGGCAAGCTGACGGAGCGTACCGACCTTGACCCGCTTATTGATATTGACCGATTTTGGCCCCTCGTGGTTCGTGGTCGCACTAAAATGCTTTAGATGACGCTAACAAGCGTCCTCATTTCGCCTTTGTAGCTCGCTGACCGCTGACGGTCTCTCATTCTGATGGTCTGCATGGTTGTTCGCCTTGGATGTTGATGTATATCCCGGCCATGACCGATACAAGCAATAAAATGAAGGAGTTTACTGCGAACGCGGCATAACAGGGCTTTATTGTTTCGGCCGTTCTTTAGAAATTCCTGTGCACTCTCCCAATCAATTGACAAAAATGCAAATGTCTATTTATATTTATGGGTCTTAATTAGATTGGGTGGACCTGACCCTCGCGAGGTTCAACCTGAATAATATCAAAAACACAGCCGAGTTCCTCCTCAACAGCGCGGCGCTCGGCCTCAAGCTGCGCGGTAGTGCCAAACATGTGGGCCGTCTGAGCAGCAATCCTTCCCACCCACCAGATCCTCCTGTACACTCGAGCCTTATTAGAAATCGATGCCAACCTCGACTTCGACGGTTGGAAGCGGGACACACGAAGGTCCGCAAATGAATGTGGCCGATAAGCCTCCCTTGCGGCGTTCAGCACGAACTCCGCAAACTCGACGTCGACGGCCAGGAACCGCGCGCCACGGCGCGCCCCCCTCGCCGCCTCCAGAACCTTTGCGGTCCAGACACCTAGGAGCCCGCCACGCGCGCCACCGTCCGCGCGAAACACGTGGTCGCAGTCGGCCTGAGTGATGGTGCTGCTGGATCTGAGGTGCTGCTCTCGCCACGCGGAAACCGTGCATCGGACCAGGGATTCCAGCAGGTGAACGACGACAAGCATGGATGCGACGCTCCAGGGGGCACCAATACCGACAAGCGCCACGGGCTCGATGTGGCCGCTCGGATTGAATCGCTTCAGGTAATCCTTGGCCGGCTGGTTGTCTTGCCACAAAATGTGGATGAGCTCGATGGCACGCTCGAATTCATTAGTCTGTGCGTAGTAGCGGGACACAGCGGCGACAGCCAGAATTTGGTATATCTGGGGATTTTTCGAGACCTCAGGGCTGGAGTGGGCGATGTTGTATAAGATGTTGGCGCTCTCCGATACGTGGCCCACAACGCTGTGGCCAACGTATATAAAATAAATGACCCGGATCGCATTATCCAATATGGTTTGTCTAACGTCTTCTGTGTCGATCTTCCCTGTCGACCGTAGATCAAATGACTCAGAGTCGCTGGCAGCATCAAGAAAGCCACTATCGAATGCCAAGAAAACGTTGCAAAGCTACAAACAATTTTAATATGCACATTACAAAGACAAACGCACATATAATCCTGGAAAGGCTTTCTTCATCGCTTCAGTGCCACCAAAATAAACCCCGTTGTTAACGAAGACCTTCGCCTTGTGAAACTCTCCCTGTATATAGTATGAATAACCAATCGATATCTCAAACTGAGCTATGTTTAAACGGTAGTTCAGTAACTCGGTAGAATTAAGACATCCGACGAGATTACGCCCTTTTCTCAAAACAGATCCCCTAAAGCTTGAGAGTGTTCCAACATACTCAGACTGCTCAAGAAACGCAAGTAACCCGTTCACGAATGAATAGGCAGTCAACTTGGGTCCAGGGGATGAACTGCAACCTTCCAAGATTAACATGCTAACTAATAGCGTGTAAAGAGCCTGGTAAGCCGGAAGAGTATGTCCCGTGTTTATGTTCAAAACTGTCATATGGATGAAAGTTTCCGCCGTTCTGATTAAGAACTGGGGGTTCTTTTGTTGAATGGATTGAAAGATTGTTCCTGTCAGAGCTGGAAGAACAGTCTGCCGAATACGTTCCTTGACAAAGGCGTCGGATTTTATGAGCGGAAGTGTCTCAGATTCGGGTTTGTTTGCTGCCTTTACGATAATTTTTCTTCTCGTGTCCTCTGCTGCCTCGATAGATAACCGTTCCGACTTCTTGAGCGAATTTACCGCCATAATACAAAGCAATTTCCACCCAAGGTTATAATGAGAAATCGGAATGTACTGTAGAGTGTGACCAACAAAGGCACCACCATAAAGAATTTCTTCGTTGATCTGATCCGGATGGTCAAGAACGCCTTTGGACTTGTAAAGTAAATACTCTAATGCTCCTTTAATAAGATAGCGATGGCTGTTGAATGCGGTTTTTGTCAGCGATTTCTTATTCTCCAACGACTTTGCGTGCTTCAAAAGGTCCCTTCTTATCAACCACATGCATTCTTTCATGTCCTATTCCATCATTAGAAACATTATAAGGGAACTCTAACTCACTTGTTCAGCAGCAACTGTATAATAAACTACCGAAAAGTCTTCGGCACGGCAATTTTCCAGATGATATCCAATTTTTACCAGGAGGCGGGTCTCTTTCGATATATGTGCCTTGTTTTCTAATACAGTTGCGTAGTACCGTGCTGCTGCCATGTGGGCAGCTTGTTTCTTTTGATGTGACAGCTTTTCGTAGGCAGCCTTCATAGTTGAAGTGTGGTTCCATTCAAATCCGAGCTCTTCATCTTTTGGCTCGTAATGCAACCGGTTTTTGGCATTTTTAATAGGCAAAATTAAATGCTTTCGCAAGAAACTTTTCATAATCTAGAGCTTCGATCAGAATATTTTGCTCAACAAACTACTATACCTCTGTAAATTCGTATTCATGGCCATGTAAGACATTGACAAAAAGATACAGCATCAGGTCCAAAATTAAGTGACCTTGATCAACTGCGAGGACGGCCAGAAACTCTGCTTCCAGAGGAGGCAAAGTCGAAACAACCAAATCAGCCGATTGCATAACAGAGAGGCGCGTGTGGCCCACTGCCTCCCAGGGATCTTTCAAGAGTTTTTTGTTATCCATAAACTCCTCCTGCAGCCGAAAAAAAGTATACCAGTGCTGCATTGCAACAGGGTATCCACCGGAAAGAGGAACCAGTTTGTCCGATATTTCTCCCACATCTACACCGCTGTTCTCAAAGAGTGTTGTGATAAAGGCGGCTGAGCACATTGAACTTAAAGGCAGGATGTCAAGAAATTGAATATTTGAATTTTCACGAAGATCCTTAAATATCGTAAAATGTGCATGGGACTCCTCCACTGGGACTTTCGTACATAGTATAATGATTGGCATAGGCGACCCGTTTCTCAATGATGCTAATTTCTATTACGTAGAATTTAAGCAAATTCAATTAACCAAAGCTTTACAAACCGATAAGACAAATAGGCTGGCAGGATCGGAAGCCTAAAATAATTAGCGTGAGAATGTCAAAAAGGACACGAACCTGAATGTCTTCTACAATAAAGCAAAGCGCACAAAATTTGGGGTTTGCTTTCACTGAAATAATATGAACAACAACCTCCGCAAGGGAAGCAAATAGGGTATTAGTGGCCAACTTTCTCCTTGAAGCCTGTGTCCATGTAAGGCGGCAATCAACAATCAGGTTTAAAAGTGGCATATCTTCATGCAGATGCTCTGGTACATTCAGGCTCTGAATTACATCACGCCTTTCTTCCGCCGTTGCACCGAAATCAAGTTGCTCGAAGATGGGTTGCATTAGGTAACGCAGTATCGAAAACGATGAATGAAACCCTTCAGAAAGGAGCCCAGTTTTAGCCACGCATATGCGTTTTTTGACAGCAAACTGATGAATTGCATTAACTATTAGGTGCTTCCCTAACCCTAAACACACTTAGATAATACAATCATGTAACACGACAAACCTTCGTGACCTCGAAGAATAAGCCCGCATGTTTGACGCTCTGAGTCATCGGATATGACTCCCATAATAATACTCTTAATTTCCTGAAGTTCTTTCTCACGGCCTGTCGTAAACTCCTCTTGCCGCAAATACACCAGCTCACCAAGTTCTTGAGAAATAGTTTCGATACTTTTGGAGAATACGTAGGGATCCACCCGACGTTTCATATCGGAAGCAAGAAGACCTGATAGGGATTCCCACACAGACGCATTCTTTGACTCGGACAAACTATCAGTTGTTGGCGAAGGTAACGAAGCTTGCTCAAAATACTCTCTCATTCCCATTAAATACGGATAATAGATTGTAACTTCCAAAGTGAGTCCGAACAAGCAAGCCATCAAGCAGATCGCAGAAGATATGTAACAGGTCATCGTTGAGTTGGGTATGAAGCCTAAGAGTAGAAATGCGAAAAATACAACGGCTCGCAACAAAGATGCCAAACAGGCACAGCGAGATATCATGAGTTGTTCAGATTCTCCAATCGGTTTCCTATGAACGCTCTGCGATTGAACAAAGTTCCAAAAGCACGCAGTTACGCCTCCTATAGCCAGTGACTCCACAAGTGCTCGCGCGAAGCGAATGGCTTTTCTGGATCCACGAATGCGTAAAATATTTTTATAGCCAGATAGCTTGGCATTGCAGACCACGAAGGTGGTGAAAACTACGGTTATTCCACAACTTATAGCCACGACAGCAAGAATTAATTTGACTCTAAATAGGTGGGCGGTACTCCATTGCTCGGCATCGGGCTGGACAAGTGTACCCCCCAGAACATAAAGTATAACACTCAGACTATCGATTATGCTGAGGTAACTAACTTCCCATGCGAAGTTCATATCATCCTTGCGAATAATAAGTACACGTAGCCCAATAGCCCAGGCCATCACGAGGAAGAAGCAGATCGCCAGTAATATGCCCGAAATAATGATGGCCGTGTCTGTACTGAAGGCCGCCATATCGTAGTTAATAATCAAGTATCTGCGTGGTCTCCAAAGTTTATCAACAGGTATTCTGTGAAAGGTCTCGAAAACTGAAGTGCAGGTCGCGTATTTCGCACGTTGCCTATCCCTTAACTTCGGCACGCTGTCAGCAAATCGCTAGGAGCGATCGCACGTCAAATAACAGTCCGCGGTTCTTAATAACCAGCCCTACTGCAGTAAACGACCACAGCGAGTGCGAAAGGTGTCCGACCGCAGCTGGTCAACAGGGGGATTGCAGCGGTAAGGTGCGGCTGTCGCCACAGAGCAAGGAGGGATGACAATCAAGCAAATATTTTTTATTCCCTGCTGCCTACACACATCCTCCAATGCTACCACCAAGGCGGGACGGGGTCAGCGTTTCTTTATCCACTGGTTGGTTTATTGCCAATGAATGAACCAAGATACAACACGAAGCTCTTCGAGTCCTTAGTGCTTCCCCTGCTTGGCCAACTAGGAGAGGATTGCGGTAAGGGTCGCGGTTACGGTTATGACACGCGAAAGCAAATACGAAGCCAAATATCTTAGGTACCTGTGCGTTGTACCATTCCGATGCCTTGTTCTTCTCGACGGAGGCATCGGCTTGCTTCTTGACGTCGGAACTGTAGACGACCAAAGAAGGTTTCAAGACGTGAGCTCAAAGAAGGGGGATAAAACGCGAGTACGCGCAAAACTACGCACACGAGGTTCTCAAACTTGTTCTGCGCGTCTGTTCAGCAAAACAAAAGTTAGCGGCGAATCAAGCCGGTCGCCAGGATCGGTGGGGAGGGGCATATATTCCCAAGTTGTGTCAAGACGTAGAAATGAAGGGATATTGGGGAGGAGGGATGAAAAAAGACACGCAATAGAGAAGGACTAGAGTGGGAGATGACTGTGGGCAGTATATGGGTGAAGTGGGATGACGAAGGGGCTGGGCCCTGGGAGTGACACGCACTGTTCATCATTGCGATGTGGGCGGCGCTGAAGAGGAAGTAGATGGTGACGCCGGTAATCATGAAGGGGAAGTACGGCTTCAGCATGGGCGTCTGGTAGACGCGGTAGCCGAGGAAGGTCCGGAAGGCGGCCGGCGAGCTGCTCATGATGGCTGTTCTGATCTGTCGTCGGTGCTGCTCAGGTCGGTCGTCGATTTTCCCGGCACAGAAGAGGAGGAGGAGCTTGGCTGCCTTGTCTCCTCGACACGACCACCACACCAACCACCACACCAACCGAGGAGGATGAGCGGCGTCAGGAACAGGAAGCAGGGCGCCACCGGCAAGGCCGGCGACCCCGTCGCTGCCCAGTCCTTCGCCTTGTGCACTGAGTTGAACAGCAGCCCCGACATTGCCCTCGCATATGTACGCTACTGGGGCAGCATGTCTTCCGCGGTTAGGGCTCGCGTCGCAGCGGTCGACTCCGCTGGTGAGTCCCCTCCTACTGCTGACAGTCATTACTTGCCCTTAGCGACATATACTCCTGGGCCCGTTGTTTTTTCAACATCTACTTCCTTCTCTGAATCACACCGGTGGGCAAATCAGGCTTTGATGTGCAGTACTTTATCGCTGGTGATGACGAGCGTCGCGATATTCGCATCCAACTGAAAACAAAGGCCGGGTCTGTCGAGGAGGCCAAGGAAGTATTGGCATCGATGGCTGCCGAGGCAAAGAAGCAGCTGAATCTTGTAAGTGCCGATTTCATCCTATATGTGGGGTCTAGCTCTGTGTGGTTACGGCGACTTTTATATATTTACCCTCTTCACTTCGTTTTCGCAGGATATCGACAGAACGTATCGCAGCCCCGGCTCAAAGTCTCCTCCTGACGTCCACTTTCCGAAACCGTGGATTATTGGTGCTACCCTCGGTGCTTGGTTTGCGGTTCTTATGCTTACCTACGCCGACCCGTCGGTTCTCCCGGCGGACGTTATTCGCTTTCGAGAGTTGGCATCGAAGGAGCTTTTGGAGCGCGTCTTGACGGGGTGGTCGATTTTGCACGGGATCGAAGCCGCTGTCTCAATAGTGCTCTGCGCGTACGCCAGGATGCCTCTTTGGACGTGGCTGGCCTGGCCCATGATGATTTCGGTTTTCGGCACACCGAGTCTGCAAAATTGCCTCAAAGTCGCAATTCGTCACGCCATGTACCGCGACCCGGAAACTTTCGGAATCCCCAAGGGCGTCTTGGAGGGCGAATACAGGAGCACACCTTCCGGCAAGCCAAAGAGCTCGGAGGCGGTACCTTTGTTATCCGGCAAGGATGAATGATTAGGCGCCTTTCTTCGTCCTTGATGCGCTTTTGCCTCATGCGCCTAGATTGGGTTTTGCATTGAATGCGATCTCTTTTTGTCACGGTTTCGACCATTGGCGGCGGTTCTCACATCTAATAATACGGTTGCTGGAGTTGTTAGTGTGGCTAAGCGCAAAAAATCTTTTGACCCAACACACCCAATGGCCACCGTCGCCAGCATCGTGACGCGCGAGAGGGACCTCTCTTACGTGTACCCAAGTATGCCGCATGCTTGTATTAGATACCTCCCGTTATTCTCTGCAATACATTCGAGGTAGCTACTCCTCCTTGCTGACGATTCATTATTTTCAAAGCACACAAAACGAAGTACGTGGACCAAGTCCACCTGTTTGTTGTGGTCCACCTCTCAGATGGGACATCCAAAACTGTTGAGTTCGGCGACTTTGATGACGACGGTACCGGCACGATCCGCGTAATTGAAGGCGCTGAGACGATCCATGCTATGATCGAAGCTCACGAGTTTGAGACGGAAAATGGCTACCCGTGGCTTGAATTCAAGAAGTGGATAATAAACCATTCGGGTATCGCTGGGCGTTTGGGTGAAATGCCCTAATACAGTATTTTTCTTTGCATCGTAGGTTACGAGAAAACCCCTATTTCGGCCACCCATTCGTCGAAGACCTTCAACGACGCTCTGTTGCAGCACCTGAACCAGCGTGAGTGCCGGTTGGAAACGCGGAATTTGGCTGGCTCGCTAATTTCAATTCAGATTGCAAGCGCCCTGCTCTCATCAACGCCGTTGCGGCCAATGCGAAGCTGGAGCTGAAGAACCCTGATCAGAATGCGATCGCCATCTTCAACTCGGTGAAGCACAACGTGATCGAGAAGGTGCACCAGCTGCACGAGTCCGACGCCGTTCACCACACCCACATTTTTGAGTAAGGCAGACACCCGGTTTCCAACACTTACATGAAATGGTACAGCAAACAGCAGAACATTGATGCTTACAAGCTTATTTTGTACGGTGTCCGAGAAGTGGACTACGGTCCGTGGTGTACTATGGCATGACGCGGGTCTCATTAATGAGGTTTATAGGGTTCATCTATTTTGGCAAGATTTACATCGGCCACAGCAATTATATTCACGTTCGTGCTCACAAGTACCACGATGCAAGCCTCCCGATAGAGTTCCATTCTATCCGCGTCACCAGGGACAGTGCCATATGGTCGGACTCTGCGGAGTTGGTTTTCTTTGACGCCTAGAGCTGAAACTTCTGGGCAAAAAAACCCCCTGAACATTTGACATTCGAGAGAAAATTCTCCTTTCACTGCTACATCTTGCTTTGAGCTCCTCTTGATGTTTTCCACCTACTGATTCAAAACACGGATATCTTGACACCGCTGAAATTCCATTTTCAAAGCTTTACTTTATTACTTTTAGCTTGAGATATGTTTTGGCAGCGAACCCCTTCGGATGCTTTCTTGTCGTTCGCACAAACGATCCCCAAAAGTACGTAAAATAAGGGGGAGAGGGAATGGGGGTTACCGACCGCGATTCGTCGGCCGCCAGAGCAGCAGAGTGACACGTTCTTACTACCAGGGGCATACGTTTGTATACAATAAATCGACATGCCATATGCGATAGAATTGCCGACGCACACGTTGCTAGCTGTGACGGCCTTTCGCCACCTCCACGTGATCCCTAACCCTCCATGCTTTCTTATCATCCCATCCCGACTATCTTCGACATCTTGTACCTTCCAACAACTCAACCTCGCACCACCGAAGTTATCATGACATCACTTCCTCCCTCCTTTCAGCGGCTACAAAAACACCGCCCTTTCCGCTCCAGAAAACGATACAATATAATCCTATTCAGCCCTGTATAACCGTACTGTTCGGGACAATTCCCCCACGCTAGCATCGGCACCTGACTGACGTCGGAAAAAAAAGCTTATGTCATCTCGCCAACAAATCGAGCAGAGATAGAGCGTCGTACAGGCCCTTCACCGAGACAATCTCCATCCTCATCCCAATCGGAAAATGAACCACACAGCCGGGCAATTCGCGCTGTACATGGGATTTCGCGGATCAGCGAGCGGACACCGAAAAGCCGTCCGTTGAAACTACAAAATGTTTCATGTGCCAGGCTATGCAGGCCTGAATTGGAAGCAAGCAGATAAAGATATGCCCTCCCGGCTCGCTGATTGACAAAGGGCTATAGCAATTAGGAGATGGCAGAGGCTAGCTTAACGTACAGACACATGGGGAGCCGAAGGAGAGAATGAGATGCGTTATATTTCCGATGACAATTGAAGGGAAGCAAATTGGCTAAAATCTTTCCCATGCTCAACCTTCTCAAATAAAACAAAGATAGTATATCAGGCATTAACTGAAGGGGAAGGGGCATCAAACTGCTGGGCCTGCTCCCGGGCGAGAAGCTCCACAACTCGCTCGACCGACCCGCCGTATCGCCGCACGAGGTCCCTCACCACACCATTGTCTGGGAACCCCATCTCCAAAAGGGCCGCGATGGCGTCGTCCTCGGTCGCGTCGTCTGGAAGCTGCATGCGGCGCAGCCGGTCGTGCGGGCGGCCCGGCGGTCCGAACCGCGCGTGCGCGGCGCCGGCCTCGCCGTCGCGGCACGCCTGGCACAGGTCGAAGTCGCGGCAGTCCTCGCAGCGGTAGCGCGCGCCGTGGAAGCCAGACTCGCCGCAGCCGTCGCAGACCACGCCGACCCACACGCGTTCGGCTGGGTCGGCGAGGGGGCCGGCTTGGCCGCGCCGTCCAAAGGACCACCCGTCGCTGCCGGCCTGAGAGTTGCGCCAGTTTGCCCACGGGTGGGAGAATCCGCCTCCGCAGCCGCGCTGGAAACCAGGGCCAAAGGCAAATGGTCCAAAGTCGGACTGCTGTCTTGCGGACTCGAAAGCCTCCTTGAGAGCCGGCTCGAGTGACTCTTTTGCTTCCTTGGCAATCTGCAAGAGTTGGGGGCACATAGCAAGGGTAAAGGTGAGATTGATGCACTGCCGAGAAGAGCAAATGTTCTTCACTGACCTTTTCCATGGTCGGTCCCATGTTCGACTTTACAAACTCTTCCTTCAGCTCGGCCAGGTGCGGGCGAATGTTTTCGAAAAAGGACTGGAACGGATGCGACGGCCCTGCAGAGCTGCTTGGTCCGGCGCTTGGTCCGGCGCCACCGGCGCCGTCGCTCTCGCCTGCCGCAGGGTTCTTTCCCTTGGCAGACGCCCCCGGAGTCGGCGGTGTTGCTTCTTCGCCTGCCGCAGTCGTCGCTGAAGCCTCAGGCGACGCACTGCTGGTGTTTGGTACTGCTTCAACCGGCGTAGCGTCGGCAACTGTCGTGCCATCACCGACAAAGACGAACGCACCACGGTCCGAGGCGCCTGCCGAGGCTTGCGAAGCGTCCGAGACGTTCAGCTCAAAGCGCAGGGATTTGACGGTCCCACTGGTAGCATGATAGTGGAGCAGGTCCGCCAGCTCGATGTCCGTGTTAATGGAGATACGGTCGCCGTCGACATCCAGGTATGAGACAGAGACCTCGGTGCCAGCCGGGATGCCATGAACAGCTCGGATGCGATTCTCGAAGGCCGCCCAGGTCAATTTGGCAGTCTCCTCAACCGGAAGGGTGAACGAGCGTAGCTGCCCGCGGAAGGCCACCTTGATGGTCTGGGATGGCATTTCGGAGTCGGCGTGCGTGGGGGAACTCCAAAGGGTTTAGTTAAAGCAGAAGAGGCCGGGTTGTACAAGCGAGAAGTGGCTGCACGTCGGTGCGTGTGAGAATATTGTTCCCGTTCGGCGTGAGATGCCGTTTTATATGGTCCCGTGGGTGGCATGACGCGCGTACTGTTCAAAAAAATTCTACCCCAATTGTGACGCGCGTTCTGCAAATCGTGGGTCTACATATTTAGCAACACTCACAAGCCCTCCTACGATATTCACTCTAGGCTCGCGTGGAAGGGCCTAGAAACTTAACACGTGACGCCCAAGGAGTCAATGTGCTATATTTAAAGTTCGGGGTTGGTTGAGTGTAATAGACGGCGAGTACACCACATCAAGCCAAGAGTCTTACGATGTGGTGAACAGGGGATACTACCACGAGGTTTACGGATGGAGGCCAGAGTCCCATTCAATAGTGAGAAAGTTTGAACACGCCCTGTCGTGAGTCGGATGAAGTCCACGTGCCTTGAATCTTGCCGCCGGCGACTTTGGCAACGTACGTCACCTCCACAGAAGAACTCTTCTCAACCAGCGTCAGGTTACGGCCGGCAGGATCGGCCTCTCCTGTGGCGAGTTAACCTGTGTCAAACTTCGCAATATCATACAAACCTGTGACAACAGCATCAGGATCCACCAAGCTCTTTCCAGTGGCAGAAGTCCCATCAAAGGTCAACACCAGCCGCATGAGGTATTTTTGTGCAACCCGGAATTCGCTTGCGGGTTCGTCGATGCCGCGTGGCTGGCTCCCAAGCGCCTCTTCAATCTGAGGCACGTCGTCGTCTTGGCTGAGGGGTTCGAGCTCATCTTTTTCATTGGGCTCCGAGTCGTCTGTCGCCTTTGCGGTGACTCGGATCAGTTCGCGAGCATACCCTCCCCATAATCCTTCCAGATGCTTCGTGGCACTGGCTGGGCCAGTACGCGGTCTCCTCAGGAATGAAAGAATAGGAGTGCGGTACGAAGGTGGAGACGGAGCGGCCGATCCGCCGACCCCAGCAGGCAGAGAGTCGACGGTATTGTTTACAGTTGCGGACACTGCCTCCTCGGCCACGTTTCCGGCAATCTTCTTTCCGATAAACTCGGTGGCGTTCGCCCCGATCTCGCTGGGTATGTGGTTTGCAGCGAGCTCCACACCCGGATGCACGACCGAATTCCCAAGAAACTCGCCCAGGGTGTTCCCAGCTACTGCCGCGACGACTTGGCCGGCGATCAGCACTCCTGCATTCTCATCTAGGCCCTACCAGGAATGATCATAAAAAACAATTCATTAGACGAATTCGGTCGAAGGGCTGAGCGGCAAGCAATTGGAAAATGTGACCTCACCTTCGGTAACGGCGTCAGACCCCTGCGCTTGACCTCGGCCAGGACGTCCTCGTGTGACCAGAAGTTCTTGTGGCCCTTGGCGCCCGCCTTTGCGATGCCGATGACGGCGAGAGGCGAGTAGAAGACGCGCACCCCGCCGCCAAGAACGCCGGCGACGCCCTTGTTGTGCTCCTTGCGGGAGTAGCGCTCGGCCTCAAGCAAGGCCGCATCATCAAGCGTGACCAGCGGCACGGCCTTGTCGGTCCGGAACATCGAGGCAGCAGTTCGCACAGATGGGAGGGCAAAAACAGATGCAACGAGGGAAGAGAGGGGGGCGAAAATAAATGCGGTGAGGGAAGAGAGGGAGTAGTGTTATTGTGG
>JADGKE010000018.1:0-20438 GCA_026954515.1 Cladochytrium tenue
ACCACCCCCCCCACACCCCCAAACACCCCCACACCCCCCCCGCCCCCCCCCCAGACCGGGGAACCCCCGCCCTGCCCGCGGGCGGGGGGAGGAAAGAGGCAACTGAGGCCAATGGGAGTTGACAAATGATTATGGACTACTTCTATAAGTAATCCATAAAAGCTAAATAAATATATCATTCTCGTTATTGATAAAAACGGTTTATTGCTTATTTTTGTTGTCCACCACCAACTTTTTACCAGTTATGGCGACAGGCTCTTGCTGTTTTCCGTTTACAAGCTGGCTGACTCTCTGACCAGTGGCAGCTGTATTGGGCAAACGTGGGCTCATGTGTCTAGAATTTCTGGCAGCACCTTAGTTTCTTTAGTTAGAAATATACACAGATAAGCCGGAATCACCAATATATATGCCACCAGTTAATGATCCTGCTGTTTTCGCTCTTTGAACAGTTTTTTTCGTGGTTGGAATAAATTGCTCCATTAGCTCCAATGATGCCTCTGCACTCCAAGCTGATGGTGTTGCGGTTGACTTCGGATGATGCGGCCGCTTATGATCGAAAGCAGTTTTTAGAGAAAAGTGGTGGTTTAGTGTGTTTGCGGTTTTGATGCTGGTGTACACGGTGTGGCATACGTAATCCGGGAAGAAGGTAACGGAAGTGCGCAAATATTGACAGCATTTTACACACCTCTGAACATATTGACGGTGTTCTATCGTGTAAATCAGTCCTGCTTGCCTGAATATCTGACTTGGGACTGGAAATGTTTCCCTCATGTTGACCGTTGTCGAAATCGATATCGCTCCTTTGTGGAGCTTAAACGAGGTGAGAATGGATATGATCTAATTTTGAACCACCTTTAGTATCACACTCAGGTTGTTCATCAATTGTGTCCTGTTTTCCATCTGGATTAGACTGAGGTTCACCCGTGACCAAAATCTCAGAACTGAAATCAGGACTATCATTTTCTGCGATTCTTGGGCTATTTGACACGCCTAGGGTGCTTTCGAGTAAATGCCTATCTTGCTCAAGGGTCATCATTTTCCTTTTCAAAACTGCGTTATCTGAAATGACCCGACCGAGCATTTCCTTAAGCTTTTCCATTTGCTTTGCTCGGTCTTGTTCAGCATTTGAATTGGCCAACTTGCTATTAGCATTTTTCGCGCTTCGCGTGCGAGCCAGGTTTTCAAGCTGCCGAATTGTGGGCGTAGAGAATTTAATGCGCGGCGTAGCGGTTTTATTTTGTCTTTGGGATCCTTCGTCCTGAAATGCTTTGGTTATGGTTTTCTCTGCCTCAAGTTTATTTAAGTTCTGGACTAGCTCTTCTATAATTTGGTTCTTTTCTGATAGTTCATTGATCAGGTGTGGGAGTGCTAGCAAATCCTTCTCTTTTCCAGAAATGCTTTCTTCCATATTCTCAAAACCCGCAACAGCTTTAGCCTTCGGTGGAGACCTTCCTTTGGCTGACGAAGATTTGTTTTGAGGAATACTTCGTGTTTTGGATTGCTGAACAAAACTTAATATAATACCAGAGTAACTTATTTCTCACTTCGTCCCTTAGTTGCTTTTGGAGGTTGTCAGAGGTGGCCTCCAAAGCTGTTACTGCTTTGGTCGTCTTAACTAAAAGTCTCCGCATAGAGCGCTCTCGTGACTCTGCGTCTTTATAGCTTTCAAGCAATTTTTCTTCTGCATTTTTGCTTTCTTCGCTTAATTTTCGTAGCTAATTTTGTAAGAATTCACTTGATATTTCTATGTGGCCTCGCACCTTCTTCTCAAATGACGATCGTAGGGATTGCTCCTTGATACTAAACATTGATCTCATTTTCAAAAGCTATTGTATTTAGTAGTTTTCCTTTCTTGAATACTTACAGTCATTTGCAACTCATGATTATCTTCCATTAAGGTACTAAGATCATTCTCATATTGAATTGTTTTCTCCACTGACTTTCGTAAAGTGTCAGGGACCTGGCTTGACTTCGCAATCAGCCCCAGTTCCTCTTTTTTCGTTTCTGCAATGATACTCATGACTTCGTGCACCGTGTTTGTACGATATTCGTTGAATCGATTCCTTAAAACATGATTTTCCATCACAAGCTCTCCAACCATTTCATCGTATTCGTCAATAATACGGTTGCGAATTTTTCTCTCTTCTGCTCGTTTTGATTTTCTCAATTGGCTCAGCTCCGTTTCCATAGCTCCAAGCTCATAATATATGTCAGCTACTGCTTGGGCAGTTGCAAGGCGGACCTCTTGATGAAATCTCTAGAGACCTTTCAGCTTTACTTCTGATCAATTGCATTACCTCCAGCAAAACCCTTTTTTCATCCTGTAAACTCAGAACAGTCTTTTTTGTTACTTTTGTGGTCTCAATAACTCTAGAAAGTAAGGCGTTTTGAAAACTCTCTTGTTCTTGTATTCGCTGCTCGGCAAGTTTGCCAAGTTCGACTGATAGCTTTATGATCTTTTGTTCAATTTTTCAGCCATTCAAGAGTCCTGCATATATGTACGTACTGCTTTTGTTAAACTATCCTTAGTGCAGCTGAAAATTTTATCATCAGGAGGTCCGCCCTTTTCCCCAGATTTCATCGGTAAACTTGAGAATTTCTTTTCTTTTGCCTATCTCATTGTTTACTCTCCAACAAAAATAATCTTCCGGTTACCAAATTTGCTGATATTTGATGAAGTTCTTGAACGAACGACAAGAGGATTTCTTTTTTTAGATTATGTGCATGCTCAGGAAGCTGGTATGAAGTCGATTTATCAAAGCTTGATTTTGATGATAATATATCCACCGATTCTTTAATTCGGTGAAGTCTTCCGCCGCGCTCATCAACAAGTTGCTCATAGTACGCATGTGCCTGACGCATTAAGTGAAGAGTGTATTGTCGAAGAAGTTCACCCATCAACACCGAAATTTGGCACTTCTCGAAAGCCTAAGTTGATGCCATTAATTGGGTTACTCCAAATGATACGTACCGCCTGTCCAACATGACTTATGTCGAGGTCTGCAGTCGATGTTACAATTTCATCTCTTAAAAGAGCGGCTGTAATATAATTGGTGTAAGAGTGCACTCACTGCAACTGCAAAGCGTACCCGTTGTAGCACCACCTCGTGAACCAAGCTTAAAATAGAGTTTAATTGCATTGATGATAATTCGAGACTTGTAAATTTTCAAAAATTCATTTCTTTGTCTCTCAGACTTAGATATCAAGTTCGTTATTAAATAGTAAATCTTAGTGTTGATATCTTACTTGCATTATGTCACTCTGTGCTGTCAGCCTCAAAAACTCCTTCCTTAGCAGGTACAACCTCAATCCAGTATACAGGTATTCAGATTGAGTTTTGTTCACTTCTTCTGAATTTTCCCCAAAGCTAAGTAAAGTTGCTTGAAGGTAATGCTCCATACAATCTTCCAGCTCGACAACTTTTCTATCAGCACACTTTTTTGCCTCAGACTGGAGCTTAGCAAGTGCAAACGGACTTGCAAGTCGGGAAAAAGTTGGCGAGAGGATTGACTTCAAGATGTCAGAATGAAGTCTTTTGAAAAATTAGGCCTAACTAAGTGGATCGAAATTGGGTGGTGTTTTCGCAGCAGGCTCAGAGTCGGAGAAACAATGTCATTTTTGTCAAGAATATCGGCCATAATAGTCTCCTCTCGAAGTAAACAAAAATACTCCATTGGCATCTTTACAGCGTTTTAGTAGAAAAATCACCATATTATGGCTAATGCACAACATACAAGCATCATATTAACACTGTATGCCACACTGGCAAGTGCAAGTCGATTTCGCAAGAACCAAATTCGCCACTTGGACTCTAAGTAGCTTTCAACGCGAGAATATTCAGCGGGATTTCCTTGGTATGCTAAATCTTTCTTAATCTGGTTCATCATTGTGACAATGTAGTCTGTTTCTCGTAGCTGCCGGACTTCAAAATAATTCAGCGGTGGCTGGACAAAAATTTCATACCAGATCTGATAAATCGACTATTGCTGCACAAATACTTAGCAAACATTGAAATGAGGCGAATAATCTCAAAAATAAGTTTCTGAAGTTTAAGAGCCCTCTTATAACTTCGACTGTTTTTGAAAACCAGCTTTGATGTATCTCCATGCAAGTGAGGTATTTTATCATTTATATTGAACGCCTTTGAATATTACTGTATTACATCTACAATATTTTTTCTTCCTTACCATTATACATTCTATAGGATGACTTAGCAACCACATTGTGCCCAGTTTTTCCACTCCAGTCGCATCAGAGGCAATAATTTCTTGAACTTGAACGATTTTCTCGGAATCTAGGTAGCTCTGATTTTGTTTTGGTTTTTGAGTTTCTTTGATGCACTTAGATGGATCATTGGAAGTTAAGCACTCACTTGCAAAAAAGTCCTCGACCTGATTAACTCCAGAAGGTCTAAATACTACTTGAGAGAGAGACTTTTGTTTTGATAGTTGTCCGAGTGCTGAGATGACTTGTATAAATTCGGCACGTTCACACTCCTCGGTCACTACTTCTTTCATATTTCGAAAATACCAATTAATTAATTCATTCTGTTAAGTCAGTAACGCACGAAGTACAACTGTATCATACTTTCAGTAAGTTAATTTCGACGTCTCTATCAATATCATTTAAGGGCATTTTTGAAAGTATTTTCGTTCTGGAAAAAGGTTAAACCCTTTTCTGTATTTCAATTTTCTTACTCATTAGCATACTTGATGACCATGCATCGTCTAATTTGCTTTTTTTTAGATATTATGCTTAAAACAAAGGGTTTATAATCGATACTATGGTTTTGAGAAGTTTCTATCTTATCATTTTTGACTTTCGTGTGCTAAAAATAAAAATATTCAAGACTGACAGGAGCAATGGTATCTCACCTTCACATCCTTGGGCTTCTCGGGTTTTTTTGAAAATTGAAAAGGATTATCAATATCAAATGGCATATTTAAAGTTTTCTTTTGAATATCAAGCAAAAGAAAACTGTGAATTTCAGCAGCTGCGACATGCCAGAATTTTTCAAGTTGTTGAATCTTTGCAGAATAAAAAGTTAAAGAAGAATTAACGTTTACGCAGTACTTTGAGCGCCCTTGTAATTCTCAATAAAGAAGCACGTCGTGTAAGTCTTTGAAGTGAATCGAAGTCCGAAAAATTGAAGGCACTCAGCCCTTGATCAAGCTCTGATATGGCAAGAGGTGTCACACGCCAAGTAAAGCTGTCTTCTAAGTGAGTGTGGGACCCATTTACGTCAGATGCATCTGTCTGTCCAAGCCCCTCCGTTAGATCGAAATCCCCAAAATCATCGTCCTTGACAAACTTTAACAGCTGTAACTTAAACACGCAATACAACCTCAAGAACAGTATTGTTTGCAACCTCCGGAACATCATAATTTAGCTCTCCAAGTCGGCCAGTGAATTGGTCCTTGTTCACTCCCAGCTGATCAAATTGATCCTCAAAACACAATTTCCAGAAATCTAACAATGGCAAGGAATGAGATTTTCATTTGCCTTAATCGGCAGTTAAACAAACCGGTTGATATCCAAGACAGGGAAAGATTATGGTGCAGAACAATCAGCTTAAGCACTCTACATAGTATCTCCCTTGCAAGTGGTTTAAAATTTGGGTCGTCAAATAAGCCAGAGATTAGATCACCGCACAAGTTGCTTGTGGTTTTCTGGGTTTGTGAATTAAAAAAATAGACAAGGAGTGATTCCGGAACTAAAGGCTTTTCAAGCCAAACAGCGGACTTTGTGCATCCCTGGTTATGCCTAGCCCGCAATGGAGGTGAAAATCCAGAATCTGACATACTATTCCATAGCTGGTACATGTTTTTCCAGATAACTAGGTGAACTATGGATTTCGAAGGAAAGTCTCCACTCGGCATTAAATTTGAAAACCGCGAAAAAACTTTAGATTCCAATAGCTTAGATCGTCTCACAACCAGGCCAATTTTGCTTAGTGACGGTATAACTTCCGTTAGGTGGGTTTTCATAGAATGGAAGTGCATGACAATTTGGGGAGACTCTGGGTCTATCAAAAGATGTTAGATGAAGTAAACTTGATCAACCTGTACATTTCATGAAGGGAAAACCAGCTGAGAATGAACCTTTCGACACATTTTCTAAATCTTTATAATGATTTTCGACCCATGTTCTATGCTCAAGAATCATTTTTTGTGTAATTGATGTGATTAGGCCAGCTTCCAATTCTAATTTCTTTGTTGCTAAAACGAAGCTTTTACTGAAGTACTCAGACTTAAATTGTCAGAAAAGCCTCTCAAGTGTCGCTTACATTGAAATCTAAGTGAGGTTGCTGGAATATAATATCAATCATTATTTTCGATAAATCTTGAAGCTCATCCAAATTTACTGCGTGCTCAAAAACCTCCATATAAGCATTAAGGACCTTTTCGTACGAGAATAAGATTACTAAACGGTCAAAATATTTCAATAATCTTCCCACATCAATTTTTGCGTTTTGAAATTTAACTTGGTGATCAAGTAATTCTAGCAGTACTTGAGACCGATCAACTCCGGGGTTCAGAAATGTGGCATCTTTTAATTCGCCTTGGACGCATCAGTGTAAAAAACCCCATAACGAAGATTACTTCTTTTCTCATGGAGCCGATATTCAAACAATGGCGTCTGGAAATTATCATGAAGCTCTCTACTGTTGCATCCTTTGTTTACAAATAAAGTTCCTATCTTTATCAATCTTAAATGTAATTTCTTTAAATCGTCTAAAACAATGTCTTGAAATGGTGATAAATAAAGTAATTCCTCTGGCACTATGAATCCGTACCATGCAAAATGCTTGTCCCATTATGGTCACGAATGACAACGGAACCACTCTCAATCAGCCGAATATCTTCGAAATCATGCCCAGTTCCCGCCAAAATTTCAATTTTTCCATCACCTTGCTTGGTGTCCGTTGGATTAGAAATGATATTCGGGGTCGTCGAATGCTTTGCTTGATGATAAAGCTTGTAAATGTTAGTGTGAAACAGTATAATGTTTATTTACAGTGGAAAAAGTGCCCTTTACTTTTGATTTTATTGAATGCGCCTGCCAATTTATTAGCATATCCATTTAAGAATGAGACAAACCTCCAAAGCGATTCGCTTTTCAATGGACCTAAAAAAGTTCAACTGCCTTTTCAAAACTTCGTCTAATTCTTTAATTCTTATATATCTGAGCTGAAAATAAGCATGTACTTCGTGCTCCGAAAATATGGCTGGAATTGTTGGCTACAAAAAGTAATTAAAATTTTAGCCCCAAGGTAAATCATACATCAGTTAATTGGATGGAATTTGGAACCCGGGAGGGATCAACACTTTGTAGCTCTTGCTCAATCATCATAGTCTCCTCATTGGCACTCAAAATTTCCCCGTATTTGATCTTTTTAATCTCAAGTACACCCTTGCTCATGATACTTCTCTTGCTGTCTGGAATCAACATCCCGAGATCCAAAGTGTTTTGATATCTTCTTTGGGCCGTCTCTTCGGCTTTGTTAAACGACATATGTGCATTGTTGGCCAAATTTACAGAAGTAGTAGTTCTGTGACTAATATTCAATTTTTTCACTGCGTTGTTCCAAAATTGTTTCGATTGTTCCTTCAGATGATTTGAGACGTAATCCAAATTGCCCGATGAGATAAGATCCATTGTAATGTACATTTCGAAATCAATTTCCTTCTGACTTTCAATGGCTTCATCCTGAATTTCCTGCCATTCCTCTTGTTTCGGGAGGATGTCCAGCTTGTCGAGCCAGTCGACTTTCTTTATTTTTGGAATTTCAGGTACTGGAGAGAGAAATAGAGAGAGCTTAAACCAAAAATTGAATTAAGTGAAAAGTGTGCTCACGCGGTAGGCCATTTCTTGTAAAAATGTCAGAAGCCTCCGAGAAGTTTAGTCGCTGGGCATCAGTGGGCTCTCTGTTGACTTCAAATACTGGCCTGAGGGGGGAGTCGCTCTGCGGGGTCTCAGTATTGTAACCGAAAAGTGGATTAAACGACAGCAAAACGAGCTCCGCAAATTTGAAGGAAAATTTTCCGTCCACCTCATAAGAAAATGGTCTCCCATCTTGGGTCGCTATGCTTGTTTCAACATTAAATAGGTCGCAAAGAATTTCAAATTCAGTAATGAAATCCTCCACTCGAGGTAATTTTAGGGGGCATTTACTAACAAACCTGCCATCCTAAAGTGAGTCAGTGAAAATGGACAATATACCTACAGATTGACCCCGTCATAATAATCTAATGTTTGAAGGAAATCTTTTCCAGGTAAAATATGGTTCAAAAGCCGATAGTCTTGTATTAACTGTTCACTTTCATTGATGGGAATTAAAGCGATTCGCTCCAAATAAACCGCGAGATCATGCGAGTCTTTTAATGTTTTCGACAACCAGCGAATGTATATGCTTAAATCCTCCGGATCAAATCCTGCGTCATTCATATCAGCACTAATGAAAAGATCATCTTTATCAAATGATTCAATCAAAAGAATCTCCTTTGCATCCTTTTCGGCCTGTTCCTTTGATTCTTTCTCAAGTTTCTTCTTCATTTTCAAAGCTTCTTTTGCAACAGTCATAATTTTCACTTTACTTCTATCTTGTTTCATATCCTGAATAGCCGTCCCGTTCCTTTCAGCAGCAATTTTCTCCGCCTCTTTCATGGCTTCCTCAGTTTGCTTTTGCTGATCTTGTTGATCCACTAATTCTGTTAATCTCTCGCTCCGAGCGGTGTATTCTTTGTACTGATTTTGCGAGAATGAAATAAACTCATTAATAGATCCCATGATTCCGGAATCCTGGAGGCTTGGTGCACCGGGACTTCCTTAGAACTCGTTGAGCGAATAATAAGTGAGACAACACAAACCAAAGCGGCTAAATCTGGATAGAACTCTATTGCATTCTTCCATTTTACTTTGGGCTTGTGCAGAAAAAAAGTCCCTCAATTGTCTAAGCAAAGCTGATCCACAGTAGGTGTCATCTACATTCCATGAACATTCAAGCTAAATCCGATTTAATACAACGAGCATTTCAGAGTATCGCACAAGATCAGCAATTGCCTCCGAATGGCTTGTAACAAAAGTAGGAGACTCAATTTTGGAAATGCCGTCCAACTTCTCTTGTCGTAGTTTGCGAAAAGCGTCAAAAACCCTGCTAAGGAAGTTAATCTTGACAAAGGGTGGAACCCGCACTTTATGTCCGGAATGCAGGCGAGACGATCGCGGTGTGTATCAGAGCCTTGGTAATCTCTTTGGCGCGAATCGAGCACCAATCTTATTTCCGCCAGAAGCTAGAATTCCATGAGAAGGGTTATTCCGAAAACAAGCTTTTACATCATCAAAACGTCTGTCGATAGTGGTCAAAGATTCCAACTGGGGAGTATCCTTCATCTCATCTAGGATGTCCTCATCGTTCATGGACATGGCGCTGGCTGATGCGCCAGCATCATTGGAGTGATTCATGATGCACTTAAAATTTGTCAAGCCGACACCACCCCACACAAGCAATTACGACACAAACGTTCACACCTTCCTGACTGTCCGCACGCCACTACCACCGAAGATGAAATTTTCGCAGCACTATGTCGAAGTGATGTCCAAGGTAGCGACGAATCGGGCAGGAAGTGAAAAATGAAGAAAACAAGAGACCAATACACACGCAAAAGATGATATAATACAACCAATAAGATTCCTGACGCTGCCATCCTGCGTGGAATCATCAGATGCGACAGGATGCACAGCGGAGTTGTTACTAACATTAGTCCTGTAGCTTAGATCGAACCATTAGTTTGGATGGTCGATTCAATAATAGGGCTCGACGAGTGCTGCTAACGTGTTGCCTCTAAATATCCGACACGCATACGCGAGTACAAGGAACGAACAGAATCTTGAGAGCCGTGGCGGAACGGGCATCCATGATGGTCACCGGGCCCAGGAGGATTGGTGGTGATGATTCTCTGCCAGGAATACGGCACGTATTCTTAGCGAGGGCCCTCTCGACATTAATTAATTCGAATGTTGCATGCGTAGGCTTAGTTAAACGCGTTATCCGAAAGTTTCGAGAACGACTTTCGACAATATAGCAGTCCTTCCTCCAGGGCAAACCGACTCCCTTGAGGGAAAAGATAGTATTGCAGACGACCGAAGTGCGATATCGCAACTAGGTTTGTCTGCAATTTCAACATGCAAGACAATAAGTGCCCTTCTTTGGCAAGCCGATCAACTTCGGCAGCACGGATTTGGGCCAAGTTGCCACAGAACCCAAGCCGAAGCAATCAGGACAGTTCTTTCGACTCCGATACAATGGTAAAGCGCCTACCAGCACAACTCCCAAGGACACTGAAGTATGCACTTTGTGGAAAGGGATGCGGTAAAATTGACTATTCTCGATGACTGAGGCATCTTTTTTGTCCAATCAAACTCCGGTTGGGGTCATTGACAAGGCATCACGATCAACCTATCACGATCAACCTAAACAACCAGATCACGATAATTTGTAAAGATCCAACAAGCAAAATGGACTAATCATTTCCATCCGTTTAAAATGCGCCATCTTCTACCGTAACAAAGAAATGCAAGTATCCCAAAATGGTTCCATAAATGAGTAAGCCACCGATAAGGGACAGATACATTGCCGGTACGGCAATCTGTAAAACATTAGGATAGGAGCTGGAATAATTAAATTGTACCAGGCTTGAGTGGGCTAGAACAAACGGAATGGCTTGTGGTACATTAGACATAACACCTAACACAGAGTAGCCTTACCGAATCCAGATACTACAAAGATGCTGGTGATGAAATAACCTGTCTCCATAACACCCCTGAAGAAATTGTAAGTTGGGATTAGGGGTCGATGGCAGACCTTGTATCATCAGAAAAGAAATCAGATCCCATATGAAAACGCTTTGTGACCCAGTTTGGGATCGGCGCCAATACGTAGGTTAAAACAACGAGCAAAGGAAGCCAATTGCTAAATTCCACATTGTAAGTAAAAGCAACAACAAGGGCTGCAACTTACCTATATAACGCACAAGAAAGGATCGTGAGAAGTATGCCAACGCTCAAGACGAACGCAAGGGAAACGATCGCGATCATGGGATTTTTCATTCTGTCGCTGACGGGTGGTTGAGAAGACCGCACCGGGATATTGTTTGATCAACAGAGCTACGTGGCACGGTTCCCTTGACTTGTACACTTAATTCGTTGGCCAAAAGAGCAACTACACACTCAATACATTAGCTTCTATTCTATTTGTCTTTTACGGCCACGCCGACGGGCGCTGCCGCGAGTAACAGCCTCTTCAGATATTGTTGTATTTACAATTGAAGTGCGACTTTGGTAAAACTGATTGGTTCATACGGAGTCCAGCTCTTCACCAAAGACGAAAGGCACTAAATCCCAATATTTTTCTTTCAATGCGATCGAGGTAATAAAGTTGGAGCGAAAACGACGTTATTATATGAACGTAGGAGTGACTTCCAAGCACTGACAAAAACTAAGATGTGCGTCATCCGCTGGTTCAATTCTTCAGCCCCTGACTCGCCAGGATACCAACCATTCTTGCAGCTACGTTTACAACCGTGTCAACGAAATCCTTTAACAAAGCCTCAACGTTTCGATCGAGTCGTTTGAAAGGATCGATCGCCCCAGTTAACCTTCTCGACACCTCATTTGAAACCTTTGGCTCATTAGAGGCGATGAGTTCACAGTCCAATCAATCTTGGAACGTATCGACGCTTCATGATTTTTATTGATGCGGCGCAATCAACTCCTTAACGGCGCTCGATGATCAACCCGTTCCGATGTAAAGCTTTCCGACATTGCTGAAGTGTATAACAAGGACAGAGAGATCATGCGTGGCATATCAAATAATTTCCTTGTCAGTCGTCCTTGAAGGAAAGAAAGACAACGAAATGGTGGCCGTTGCATTCTATGCCGCTGATGAGGTATTTTGCAAAATAAAAGTGTCATGGCTGAAGCTACGTAGGTTACCCGGCTGGCGGATCTTATTGGAAGTCTACAGGGAGAGGAGCCTGAAAAGGGCCCTTTTTTAGCTCATATTCAGGAGCTTTTGGAAAGGGACGACGAAGCCAAGGTCGATGAAATCTGCTCAAAGCTAGCTTTCCATGCTTCAACCCTCGCCGCAAAGATTGAGCCAAATGGTATTAGTAGGAATGACTGTATTAACTATATTAACACCTCTTCGCAGATTTTGAGCGTGTTTTCAACCTTTTAATCGCGATCGTCGTGCAAGCAAAACCTAAAACGCTGCAGACTGCCATAACCCCCTCTATAATTGCAGCTTTGTCTAATGATGGGGTTTCCCCTCATTTGAGGCTCAAAGTGTTAGTAGTATTTGCGTGAATTTGGTCCATAACGTACGCGCAACTTTAGACTGTCGAACTTCTTCAACAGTCTATTGCCAAAAGGCCCAAACCGTCCTCGTGTTTTTGAGGCTATCGTGAAGCTGGCCGGCGCTTCTGACGAGCTTGACCTCGTGGTTCCCACGCTCAGCCAGTTGGAGCCGATGATGAAGTCTTGGGGATTAACAACCCCACAGAAGCAGAGGATATACCTTCTGTTAAGCGGGAACCTTGCGAAGTCCCCTGAACGGTTGTTATTGCCCTCATTAATATTTTATTGAATTTTGATTCTAGCGAGAACTTGGCCTTTCAGTTTGGTCTTCGGTACCTGTCATCCGTTAGCCCGGCGGATGCAGGAAGTCCGGCGGTTCGGGAGGTTGCTATATCGAGTATTAAGACGGCTATCAAGCTTCCGTCCGTGTTAAATTTCGAGGACCTCTTTCGTCTGGCTCCGGTCCAGTCGATTAAGAAGGTCGACCCGAAGTTATTCGAGTTGTTGAATATCTTTGTTGATAAGACATATTCGCAATATCGGGAGTTCGTCGACAATAACCCATCGTTCCTCAGGGACTCCAAGCTTGCCAACAATGAAGCCGAAATGGATGCAATCTCGATAAAGATTCGGCTTCTTACGCTGGCGACACTTGCGTCGCAGTTTGTCGATGGCGAGATGCCATACTCTGCAGTAGCTGAATCTTTGAACATTCCGGAGAGTGATGTTGAAATGTGGATAATCGATGGTATTCGGGCTGGCCTGATAGATGGGAAAATGAACCAATTGAAGAGGGCCGTAATAGTGAGGTATCTAATGCGATACCACCCCTTCTCTTTAATTGTTTCTTTCAGCCGGTCCACATACCGTGTTTTCGGCGAACAGCACTGGTCCCTTCTCAGTGCAAAGCTCGATGGGTGGAGATCCAACCTTCGGGAAGTGCTACAAGTGCTCTCTAATGCGAAGCTTATGGCTGCCGCTGAGCCGTCTGTTCCTGTTGATTCATCGCCATTGTGACTGGCGTATGTGTTGTGGGTGGGGAGGATGATGATGAACAGAGCTGAAATTTACTTTTGCTGAGTTTTCTCGTTCCTTGGTGTCGAGATTTGTGTCTGGTGAGGGTTGACCACATGTCAGTCAGATCGTGGTGCGGCAACGCGGGACCGATTGGCGTGCCGGGCCAGGGGTGGCTATCGGGCGCGACCACACTCTCTACGCAAAGCGACCTGGATGGGTGACTTTCACATACGACCTTGCGCGGCAACGTCGGGTGATTTGGATCGCCGAGCGTCAGGAGGATGTTGAGAACTCCCAGTGAAGCGGCGAGGGCGAGCTGGCTGGCGACCCCATCGGCTTCGGCAGCAGGTCACATGTGCGCGATCGGTTGGCGAAGGAGGACGAGGTTTGAAGGACAAAGGCACCGTCCAAAGGTCTTGAAGGACAGACAAGGGGGCGTTTGACCTGTTGACTTGATGGTTTAAACCACAAATAAAGATGACGCAGTCGCTGGAACCTTATCACACGTTGCAATTTCCTCGCCAAGTGTCGGGCGAACGTCATGTATTTTTGCAGCATGTCACAGGCTAACTCACGAGCCTTCCTAATTACAATCGGATTCCCACTCCCGCATAAATGAATCAAACTGTTCGGGCAGCGCAGTAGGGTCGATTTGTTCAACCTTGCGAAAACATGATACAGCTTTCTGGTAGAATCCGTCCGCGTCAGCCTTCTGATCCAATTCATCCAGGATGTTCGCCTTGTTCACGTAGGCCTCCCCAAGCTATATATAATATTCAACCACCGATTTATCTGAGCTTGTATGCTTACCAAGCAGAGTAGCTTCTCATCAACGGATTCCTGTTCATTGGCTTGGTGCTCAGCCATACTCAACGTGTCGATGGCTAGTCGCATTACTTCTTGTGATGCGATTGACCGGCTTTACCTTTGTCAACAAGGCCTTCCAAAGCCCCCTTTTCGACAGATTCTCCAGCATCAGCAGCATCCTTTGCAATTGTTAACAACTAAAAGTATGACAGCACACAGGCTGACCAGATGCAAGTTTGCCGTAGTTATGTATGACTGACCAAGACCTTTCAGCGCGGCAATATTTTTTGAGTCCACTAAATAAAATTTGGTAACTTGAACAGCCAAAGATTGCCTACCCTTCAATACCCGCTCATAAAGTTGCACAACCAGTGCAGCCCAGGGCTTGTGGGTCGCAAGGTCTTCAATTAGCTCAGAGTAGCCAAATGCCAGGTTGGCAATTGAGCAGCACTCTTCCAAGACTTCATCGCCTTGCTGCTCTTTAACATTTACCAGGAGCGAATCGAATGCTGATAAAAGGTGCAGCTTTCCGCTCTCTGCAACATCGGCTGATTGCAATTGAGCTCTGGTGAGCGCTTTTGCCTTAAGGGAAAAGTAATTTAGAAGTTATTGGACCAAGTTAGTCCTACCTTTTCTAATAGCGTTCGCCCAATCGCCTCTGAAAATTTCCTCTCGGCACCCTTTGAGGGAGCCTTCTTCAATAATTCCAAGCCGCGCTCATAACGGTCGACCGCAGCATTCAAGTGCTCCACATAAACACTTGTTTGGTCACCTTCGGCGGCTTCCTCGGCGGCAACCATGCCCAGACGAAATAGGGCAGATGCGTAAATGTAGTGGAAATCCGGCATAAGTGCAGTAGGAATGCCGCCGTCCCCGCCAGCGTCAGGACCCTGTTTGGCATCTTCGTGATACATCCTGAGGATACGGTCACTCTCGTGAATAACTGCCCGTAGGAGCGAGGCGCCATCTTCCTCCTCATTTTCTAACCAAGGTTGTCAGAACTATTCGAAAAAACAGTGACGGCAAGCCATGCCATTAAAATGCACCTAATTTGTCGAGTGCGCTTTCGAAAAGCTCCTTCAGTTCTCCCAGCTCGTCGGAGCCGTCTCCAGTGACTGCCACTGCCACAGTGTCGGTCGGCTCTTCGGCAGCAGAACCTTTGCCTTGAGTGGTAGCATCATTGGTACTGCTGTTTCCGTCGTTATGACTCGAACGGGTGCGCTTCGTCGAAGCGGCCGTAGAAGATGCAGAAGCTGCCAGCCCTCCGGGTCGCTTCTTCACCATTTCGATGACAAGTTCTTTGCGCTTGACTCATGCTGACTAATCACTTGAGTTGAAGATTTAACAGGATGTTGTTCACCGCCCCATGAACGAGAACGCTGAAGAAACTCACGAGAGCTGTTGGCAACTATTCCACTTTGAGAGAGGTTCCAAAGAGAATGGCTTGCCTCCAGCTGTTGTCCATCCGCCGCGAGGAGAACGAGTTTCTAGTATAGAACAGCAAATGTTTTGTGCATTTTGAACGGAGTAACCACGTGTCATATTCAGATAAATCACACCTACGTGAAAATAAAGGCAGCTCACCATGATCAAATCGTCAGGCGGCACCCCGGCGTGGGCAAACCAGTGGTCTTTGCACAATCGGGCGTTGTACTTTGCACAGACGAAGGAAGGTTGATCCAAGCGACGCCCATATTGCGACAGCATGGGCAAAATGATATTTTAAATATGAAAGACATGTTGGGGAGAGAGACGAAGGATTTGCGTTGCAGGGGGGTAAGACAGGTGGCCGACAAAAATCCTTTCCCAACTGGAGCTTTATAATGGTTCCAAAGCATGCTGCAAATAGGCCTTCAGTGCGATTGTCTGCAAACGACATGCGTTAAATAAGGTTGGCAGTACACCTGCAATTTACCTTGCATTTGAGTATGCCGAATTCTACATCGCTATTCGCGACCAAACACAAGAGCATGTTTTTCGCAAACGTGATGGACATTTTCCCTTCCTGGGTAACAATTCATGAACCGGTAAGAAACGTGAGTCAAAAACAGTCCGTTCTTACTTGACAGTGCACAATAACACTTTGGAGGCCATCCTCGGTGCCTGAATCCCTCGGAAATTGAACTGTGGCGGCCGCTTTATGTCCGGAAGTGAGCTCGGACCGAACCCTAGTAGGACCGCCCAACTGCGTCGATCCCTGAATTACCGCTTGTGGAGCGCTTTGCCTAGGGGCAGCACCTGCTGGATCGGCTGACGCAGTTCGCCGCCTTACTGCAGCAAGGCCTTCGCCAGTGTGGCGCTCGTATGTGACCCAGATGTTGCTGGCGATGGCAGCGAAGGCCTTTGCATCACGGTCGGTTCCTCCAGAGTAGCCGACTAGGCTGCCGTCCGGATTCAGGAGCCTATGCGAAGATCAGCGCACATGGCATGCGGATCAAGCATAAACGCGGCAGCATCCGATGCCCGTGAAACAAGGAGCGGCGGATGAAGCGCCGTGGAAGTGCTTTTATTCTAGAGTGCTGACAGAAAGAAAGGAGATCACGAACATTGTGGTATGGATGCCACCGCTGTTAGCTTGGCCGAGCACGCTCGTCAACACCCTTGGCTGTAACAACCCCATCAATTTTTGACGTGTGTAAAAATCCTAATGATTATCGCAAAATGGAACCACCTTAACACCAGCGTAAATACTCCATTTATGATGGAGTATATTGAATAGGGCATTCATACTCAGATTTATAGGTATCTTTTAACCTGCACTTAATGCAATGTGGGTCTCATTTTGAATGGTGTTGCGTAGTGCAACAGGAATGGTTCTATGCTAAGCGATTTTTAGTTGCCTCGTGACCCGCTCACCACCCATATCATGGCGCCAACAACAGTAGCCCTGCGCCCGAGCCCGGCCCTGGACAAGGTCATTAGCGCACATGCAGTTCCACTCGATTGATCGGTTCAGTTTAAGTTTAATTCGCTCGCTGAAAGGCACTATCTTCCAGCTATGCAGGTTCTTAAGCACGACGCGGGGTACCGACAAGGTCTTCATGGTGAGCGCAGACCGTTTCCCCCAACGACGGGCACATGATCCTTCTGTCCGAGCTACGGGCTTACTTCTTCCCGCCTCTTAGCTGGCGCAATACTTCACCAAGCTGCTGATCTGGCGCCTGCGTCGTTCGCGCGCTGACTCGCCGCTGGCTGCGCGGCTGGCCAACCTGTACGCGCCGGTTGCCGACTTCCGCGTCATGCTCCGCTACAACGGCATCCCCGCGCTCGTGCAGTGGATTCTGCACTCCGAGGCGAATCCGCCACCGACGCCGTACCTCCGCCTGCTCTACCGCCTGCAGAATGCCGCGAACCTGATGTACTACCCGCTCGAGCACATCTACTGGCTCGCGTCCCACAAGGTTCTTCGGCTATCTGAGCAGACCGTCAATGCCGTCGGCATGTGGAGCTGCCGCTTCTGGGCCGCCTATGTGAGCCTCAGCGATTGGATCACAACCGTCGCTTTGCTTTCCGCTTGTGACTAAAGCGTTCCTTTTGACCTTCTATTTGCTCCACGATATTTAGGTTATGCTCTACTTCCTTCAGCTGCAGCAAGAGGCCAAGATACTCGCTGCGCGCTCCACTGATCTGGTAGCCCGCGCACGCCGCGGCGAGGACCGCGAGGTTCTCCGCACAGAGCATCGCACTATCGCCAAGGAGATGGACTCTCTGCTGCTGAACGCTCTTATCAATACGGCCTACTTCCCACTCACCATTCACTGGTCACTGCCGTCGTCGCCGCTTCCTGATGTCGCCGTTGGCATCTGTGGGTCCATTGCCGCTGTGGGGCAAACTTATGCGGCCTGGAAGGCGGCTTAGTGGAGTTCGTCGTCAGATGTGAACTCCTTTGAACGACACTACGAACTTTATCACCTCTTGCCTCTTTCACCCTACTTTTCCAGCGCCTCTGCTCTGTTGATCGTGCCTCCATTGTCATTTCGCCTCCCTTTTCTCTCAGAATAAACCGTGGTCGTAAAGCAGGGTGGCGACGAAGTGACAGGGTCTATGAGGCAGCCTAACCGTGGGGGAAGGAATGTTGGGCTCAGGCTGAGCCTTTCATTGCCTGTCAGCTCCACTACAGTTGGAGGTCGTCGTGGTACCCTTCTGCAAACACAAACACGGGAGGGAAGGGGGGGAAGGGAAGGGCGTGGCGTGAAAAGTGAAGCGTCATCGGATGCCACTGAGGTAAGCCAAGTACCACGACGACACCTTACCTTTCTCGCACTTTTTGAACTCACGCAAGGCCCTTTCCATCTGACCGACGTTGAGACAGCAATGGTGTCGCCCATGAAGGGTTGCTCCCGGCAGAAGAACCTGAGACGTGCAGGTCGTTCAGCGCTTTTGGTTTGGTTGAAAATAGTTACATAGTGTTGTAGACACAGCAACGCTCTCGAATATGCACCAAGTTGATAAAACTCTTTTGCAACCTATTTAAAGTCGTCGGGTTGATATCCTTCATTGTTGTGGTGTGGAGTGCAACCAACTTTATAGATATCAACGCTTCTGGGGCGCGATTCAACCGGGCCTGAAACCATTCAAACACCTCTTCCCTGGTCATTGTTGGGTTGCGAGTGCATGGAGTACTGGTGGTTGCCTGTTTCAGTGCGGGCCTACATACCGGAACGTTTCGTAGCCCGTGAAATCAGCCATCTTTCCAAATCCAAACTCCGGTACGACTGCTGGCAAATGGAGGTACACAAGCGGTGACACTTTACGAATTGCAAAATTACGGCCAATAGGCAGAAAGTATTTCGGTTTATATTTTGCCAAGGAACAAAAAGTAGTTCCCAAACAAACTTAAATGTTCGAGCACAGTAAGGACGGAAACACCACAAACGCAAGGCTAACCGTCAGACAAGGCTCGCTATCCACTGCTGCAGCCAGCACATCGGCCGGCGCAAATCAGGGAATCCTACGTCTTCGCACCTTGAAATATAAGAACATGCACGAATCCTTCAGGCGACAAATGTCGCCAGGAAAAAAAGACGTGCCGGCTTAGGTGCGGGTTTAACAGGCAGAAAGCTAGGAGGATTGACACAAAGCGGCGGCACACGGAGAGAGTGCCAACGCTGCATCACAGGAGGGTGTAGGACGGGCGGTTGGGCAATGTAAAGAAAGTCAGGGACGGAAGGTGGTCAGGGCAATCAGTGCGTTTGCCTCGCGCGTCGGACTGTGAGGTTTCAACAGAGAATGCTGATTGATGCACAGGTGGTGCCGCGGTGGGCTGCCGCAAGATACAGGCAGTGAGTGAAGGGGCGAGGCTCAGGGGGAGGGGGTAGATAGGGCATGCCAGTAGCCCACGGCAAGGCTGGCGCAACAAGCGGCGACGGCAGCCATGCATGCGGTGGTGGCTGGCGTTCGAGGAAAAGGGAAGAGAAATAATCAAGCGCCTGTTGCTGATCAGGTCGGGCCCGACAAGGAAGGTCGAGAGAGAGCCAAATACCCATCAGTGAGTCCGGTGGCACCGGACAGCAACCAGCCCACCCCACCACCCACCAAGCAAGCTTGCTTGCCGCCATGCTGACCGCTGTCTCGCCTCCCACTTCGGCGAGCGCGAGCGCTGCCGCATCGCCGCTCCGGCTCCGCGCCACTGCCGCTGCCGCTACTGCTGCCGGTGCTGATACCGCCGCCGTCGCTGCTGCCGCTACTGCCGTACCCGTAAAGCCTGAACCCAACCTGCCCCGCCTGGTTATCGCCAAGATGGTGCTGCGCAATTTCAAATCATATGCCGGAACCGTCGAGATAGGACCTTTTCACAAGGTCGGTTTGTTTGCCTGCTGCATGACTATTCCTATCGGTCATTCATATGTGCGCCCTTGTTTGTTTCGCAAATTGCAGTCATTCTCAGCAGTTGTTGGCCCGAACGGCTCTGGGAAGTCGAATGTCATTGATGCCCTGCTGTTCGTATTCGGGTTCAAGGCGAAAAAAATGAGACAGGGAAAGCTATCTGACTTGATTCACAACTCAGCAACCTACCCAAACCTTAACAGCTGTGGCATCGAGATACACTTTCAGGAGATCATAGACACGGTACTAAGCAGCCTTCCCTAAATGCCTCAGTTATTAATGCATTTACGCAGGTCGGCGACGCATTCAAAGTCGTCGACGGGTCATATTTGGTGATCTCGCGCACAGTGGAACGGGACAAAAACGACAAGAGCACTTACAGGATAAATGGGCAAACCAGCAGTTTCTCTGAGGTTACAGCCCTATTGAA